>CAFUXE010000012.1:197530-210420 GCA_903364295.1 Serranus cabrilla | reverse complement strand
AGTTGCAAAATAATTTAATTAAGAAATTAGAAACAGCATAATGGTATATATAGTTTAGTGTACAGTAAAATAAAATACAGGTGATCAAATAATCAAAATCAGTTTAAAATGTGTTTTTAGCTGAAATAAAAAAAAATAGACTAAGAAGTGAATTGAAGGTTAATATTTACTTTTACACACAGCATGCTATACAGTAGTCTATTAATTAGTTTGGCCTTAAACTTCACAAGATGGACCCCATCTAAAGTCTCTTATTGTAGCTAAAATGAATACTGCATGTTTTAACATGATTATTTGAATAGTGGTGCTTTTACGTTTTCACCTTTGTGGCTCACATGATGTGATGGTCATACACATGTGTTCATTCCTTTTCTAACTGTGCGTTGGATTCGAAATCTCAGACATGGACACCAGCAAAAAGAAGTTGTCGTTTAAGTGGCTTCGAACCACAATCACCTCACCCACACGTCCTGAAGAGAGAGATCATGGCTACGTAACACCCTTGCGCTGGAATATATCACCCAGTGAAGATTCAAATGCTCTTGGTGACTCTCCGGGACCTGACGGCCTCGGGGCACTGAGTCTGGACACTCCTAAGAGAAAAGCAGAAGCACTCGGTGAAAGCACGCCCTCTTTGGGCAAACTTAAGCTGAGGAAGTTTTCCAGGAGAAAATTTGAAAATGTTAAAGCTTCAGAGGTAAATCTTTCTCTAAATCTTGCTCTCTCCATCCTTAAAAACCTGTGGTTTTTGTGGTTTCATTACATGCCATTCTATGGCTGTTTTATTTGTCTGTTTGTTAGGAGAAACCTATGGACAACTCATGCATGCAGCTAGAATCCACAGAGAGCCAGAAATTATCACCATCTCCACTTCATTCTTTCATCTTGAAAAAGAAACAGAGGACACCCGAGGAGGGATCAAAGGCTATCTGCAGGATGGCATTGATCGCAGCCATTGGCAACACAAGACCCAGAGGCAGCACTCCAGATACCCCCGGGACTCACACTGACAGCCAGTCTTTGCCATTCGAGTCTTCACCAGGGAAGACTGAAGCTCTAAGTCCCCCGTCCAATAAATCTGAGGACAACCTCACTGTTCAGAAGGAACAGTGGTCCCCTCTGCACGTGTTTGAGGACATTGATGCCCATGATGACGGCTCAGAGCTAAACACAGACGGAAGGGTAAGTTTACAAACACCCAGAGGTCTATCTTTTAGTTTTGTTAGTTTATAGCTAATTTCAGATGTTTTAGTTCCATGTAATCATTAGTTTGAAGAGTGAATTATCTCTGCCAGCTGTAAGGCCTCTTGTCAGGTTTGCATGCATGCCTACATGAAGTGTGTATATTTGCCAAACACTTACCTAGATTTAGCATTAGATATTTTGTCTTGTGCTTCACCTGGCAAAGATGCACCTCTGATTAAATTTTTAATCATTTAGCTTATGTTTAAAGGAAAATAACCTACTCTTTTTTACTTTATTCAGAGAGTCATTGTAAAAGGAGAAGATTCACTCAAAACGTTTGTTGCTCAGGACTCTCAAGACGAGTTGTTTGCTACAGAAAATTATCCAGAAGCTGAGTGCTGTGACACGTCCCTCCCAGCCCTGGAGAACTTCCCAGATCCTTCATATTGTCCCGCGACTCTGTCTCAAGACTCTCCTGACAACCAACAGTGGAGAGGTCATGCAGTAAATACAACTCCCTCTTTCACCTTTTCCTCCCCCAATGAAAGCTCTGGGGCCTTTGAAAAAGCAGCTGCCTTGAAGGACACGGAGGAGCCTCTCCCGCTGTCACAGAGGACAGTTTTTGTCTCGGTCAAGCAGCCCCACCCATCAAATACGACCCCTTCAACGGCATCCAGAGTTGAGACAGAGGGTGTACGCTCCCCCAACATTATGGCCTGTTTGTCGGATCCCTATGCCCTGCCGTTGTACTCAACAAAAGGAGTATGGAACCACAACTACACAACCATGCGCAGAAAGTCGTATGCTGGCTCCTCCAAGCATCAGCCCCCCTTCTCCTTTACTCACAGTGGTACTCCTAAAAGAAGATTATCCATGGGGGCAGAACCTATCTGGGCCAGTTACCCCAACCTGGACAATCAGGTTGGTTTCATAGACACACACTGCCATATTGACATGCTCTACGGAAAGCTCGGCTTCCGCGGGACATTCAGCAGCTTCCGAAGACACTACCAGAGCAGCTTTCCACCACAGTTTAGGGGCTGCATTACCAACTTCTGCAACCCCGGGGTCATGGTGAAGCAGGCCCTGTGGGAAGGCCTGCTGGCTGAAGACATGGTATGGGGGGCGTTTGGGTGTCACCCCCACTTTGCCAAAGATTTCTCCCGTGTCCATGAACGTGATATACTGATGGCCATGCGGCATCCCAAAGCTGTGGCGTTTGGTGAGATGGGCCTGGACTACTCCCACAAAAACTCCACCAACACCTCCAAGCAGAAAGAGGTACGGTCTAGGTTGATATTGTGTGTGAATAAAACTTTGTAGTCCAGTTTGTTTTAAGCCTTGTGCATCCAAAACGCCATTAACATGATACATTATTATTATTTTCCACTTTCAATGAGTACAATCTTTTAACTTCAGCCCAAATCGTACCTACTAAATAGATTTTTTTCAGATATGTAATCCTTTAAAATGTCGGTTTGCTCACATAATGCCACCTTTTTTTAATACACAAAAATAGTAATACACACTGATTTTGCTGCATTGCACCAAGGAAAAAAACACGTTTTTCTCCCATAGGAAGGAAAATCAGAAAGTCTCTCAATCTGGTGGAAAATAGTAAAACCTACAATTCTGGAGCAAGGGAAGAATTTAAAGTATTCAAATGGATGTTTGTAGATAAGTGAACATTAAACATTATAAACTTTAATGGATGACATCTATTTTATATTCGATACATTCTGAGTTTCTTTCCACTAAAGCCTCCATTAACCACCTGTCCTCCACCACTGAAATTGGCCTGCAGTCCATTGCAATCCATTTAGCAATCGAGGTGGATAATCTGTTGCAGGTGGACGTACTCTGTCTGCGTCTGAACGCCTGTTTGTGTGGCTTGACTCAGCTGGTCGCTCTCAGTATTAAGGAGGCCCCGCTAGGTCTGTCCTTCATGTTACCAGCAAAGTGCTTTGCGTTGAAGGGATGTTTCAGGCTTATAGTACTCTGATGGTGTTAAATGAGTTAATGTAGAAATTTCACATAGTGGTGCTTCGATGAACTTGTGTTTTTTTTAAGATGTACTGTGCTGGGCTAAACATCGTTTTATAATCAGCTTTTTCTGTCATGTTTGCAAGGCTACTGTAGATGGTTGTATGTTCAGTGAAGTATAAAGTCAAAGGTGCATGGTCGATCTGTGTTTTTTTATAGCATGATCTGTGTTTTGTGTCTGTTTCTCTGTGAAGGTGTTTGAGCGTCAGCTGCGTTGGGCTGTGGCCATGCAGAAGCCTCTGGTGATCCACTGCAGGGACGCAGATGATGACCTGCTGGTAATCATGAAGAAGTGTGTCCCGAGGGAATACAAAATTCACAGGTGTGTGGAGGACTCATTTTTTAAATATGTATTTTTCCTGCATTCTTTATCAACATGAAGGTGGTAACTCTGTTCTGTTCAGTTTAAAGCTATAATTCTGAAGATGATTGTGAAATCGAACCCCGTTGGTTGTTTTTCTGCAGTAGCCATTTAATAAGTTGAGTGATGTCTTAACTGGAAAGAGTGTAGTTCATGCTGTGATTAGAACTGCTTGCAATAAAAATGTTCTGTTCTCTGAAGACCATCAAAGTGTAAAAAGTTTTGCATTTAACCTGCGTACCTTCTTTTTTGATTATTTATGTTGTTTCTAGGCACTGTTTCACAAACAGTTATCCAGTGATTGAGCCCTTCCTGACAGAGTTCCCCAACCTGTATGTGGGTTTCACAGCTCTGATCACCTACAACAGGGCCACCGAGGCCCGAAATGCTGTCCGCCAGATCCCCCTGAACCGCATTGTGTTGGAGACAGACGCGCCGTATTTCCTGCCAAGACAGGTGCGTTTAAATTGAGTCCAAGGGAGAAAAAACCTCCCTAATGGGACCAGTGATTGAAAGGTTTTTTCCCCTCAGCTTTAATATTGCCAATAACAAATTACACACTGAAGTGGCAAAGTGTGTGGATCTGAAGTCACCAAGCCAAGTGAAATCTTTTACTTACACTTAAATTGAAACGTTATGCTGTAGTCTGTTGTGAATGAAACTGCTTGGTTTCTGATATACTCATTTCATTTTACAGACTGTTTTAGTGTATTAAATAGCATTTTAGCATGGTATTTTGGACCCAGCCTTAGTTTTTAGCTTGTGTCCATTGATGGACTAAATGCTGTCTGAGAAATGTTCACAGTGTCGAGGGTAGACAGTGAAACTGGCCAGAAATTATTTGTTTAAAAAAGAAAAAACTATCTGCCACTTAGGTCTAAAACTATTGGTAGTCATTTTCAAAACCTTTGTCCAAACGCCTTTTTGTTATTTTTAAGGTGCTTTACACAATGTGGCCAGTGATGTGCAGTTTACAGCACTGGTGCACTCAAACAAAGAGGGGAGTAAATTTTGACTATATATATTTGAGTATGCAAGTTTTTCCGCCTCTTCACAGGTGGGAAAAGATGTCTGCAGGTTTTCACATCCTGGAATGGGCATCCACACGGTGCAGGAGCTCAGCCTGCTGAAGGGGGAAGACATGACCACGGTGCTCTCGACCCTCCGAAACAACACCACGCAACTCTACGGCGTGTGATCTTCAGAGATGGTGATAAAAAAAACAGTTTCAGAAGTTGTGACACAATCATTTTATGCAGCCTTTTGTTTTAGATTGATCAGTTCTCCTGGTAGAGATGTGGGAATATAGAGGAGCAGTCTCATAAAAAAAAACCCTGAAAGACTCACAAATGAATCTTGAACCAAATAAAAGAGGAAAAAGCAATGACTGGAGTTAATATATCTCATGTTGGATAGAGATCCTGTGTATTACTGTTTATCTGATTATTGTTATTGCTGTCATAGAAATTAATTCCTAAACATGTTTGATTTTAGGTTGTTGTTTTGCTGTGTTAAGACCCATTAATTGTTTGGATGTTTGTCTTGTGCGACTGCTGTGTATTTGTTTTGGTTCGATACACTACAGACATATTAAAAGCCTTTAATCCTGCTTTTTTCATGTTCCAGGTATGGTTTATTGAATTAGTCATTAATGCACACAAATGTAACTGAAGAGCACCTGAAGATGTGAAGTGTAGCCTGTGATGCAGGGATACAAACGTGCTGTGAGCACAGCAGAGTCTTTATCGAAGAAAGGAAGTGGCTGTGAGACGGATCCATTAGCTTGAGTGCTTTTTATTTTGAGACTGATCATCCTGGTCCCATGTAACCTTTTCTGGTGGTTAGAGGTGTGTCTGAGGAAGATGAATAGATGTGCCTCTTGTTTATCAAGATTGACAGAAGGATGTGTTAAAATACCCAGGTTCTTAATCAATGCTTAGTTTCCTCTACACAAAGTAGGTCAGAGCACATCATGTTCTTGGTTGTTTATGAGTGTTTATTAAAAGTGCGACACTGGAACCCAGGACAGACTCAAGCATTGGGAAGTCGTCTCCTGTGTTGACCTAGTTATTTTGGTTTGAACAGGAAGATTTCCAGTTCACTCTTTAACTGAATAAAATAACCACATGAACACATTTACATAATACAGTTATATGAACCTCAGAAAGCTGTCAAACCAGCACTTGAGAGCAGACTTCAACACTGCTATTGTGGACAGAGTTATTATCTTCACATTTTTTCTGTCATTTAGGAGGAGAAGGAATAGCCTGTACGGAGTGTTTTTTCAAATGCAAGCAGAAAACAGATATATCACAACATCAAAGCCTCAAAAACAACTCCAATTATATCACTTAATAAAGTGGAAGAAAGCATACACGTGCCAGATTCACCCAGAATATACACCTCGATTAGTTTTATTTTTTCACCTTTTGTTTGTGTACGTGTGTTAAAAGTACTTGCTTATTGAGTCCAAGACCAGGTCCAGAGCAAACTGAGGCCCTTTAAAGACCGTAGTAAGTAATGGTGTCTTGGCAGTACTTATATAGTGATTATATTATATTCCCGGTGCTGCTGCTGTGATTTTATCTCAAGAAAGATAATTTTAAGACAAAGACGATAAAGAGACAAAAGATTAGTTCATGCTTTATTAAAGGCATGTGGGTCTCTGAAGATAAAGAATAATGATAGATATTTAACGTTTCTAGTGCTGAATAACATTGGATCACTGATTTATCTGCTGACAGTTTTAAAAATGAAGATGAATTCAAACAACTACAGAAGGCGAGCTGATGATGTTTGCTGATGAGAGGCGTTCATTTCACTACAGTTTTACACATTGAATTGTGAAAGTACAAAAGATTTAGCAAAACAATGTCAACTTTTGTATTAAACTAATTTTTAACCACATTTCACACAACTAAACTCCATACAAAGGTCATGTGATGACAGCTGAACCAGCTCAGTCACAGATTAATTTCATGTGATGGTGTTGAAAGATCCAAAAAGATCGAGACTTCAGATCATTTTTCCAAATCCTGCACGTGCTTTCCAGCAGTTTCATGTTGTCTTATTTAGCCACAGTCTGAGTAACACTAGTTTAAGAGCCTTGAGCTGAAGAACATATTAAGTTTTAAAGGAAATGAGCCCAGCATGTCTAGAGGCTAATCCTCTCTTAAGTATTTACCATCTAATAAAGTTGGAAGGCATTGAGACAGAAAATGTTTCATTCTCGTCCGTGATCTTCAAAGTTGTTATGGTTTCTCTGAAACAAGAAGAAACACGTTTAAAACATTATTTAAAGATTGTAGTTTGAATTATTTGACTAAATACTGGCTTAAGTAGGTAACACAACGTTGAGGCGAACCTGCTGCCGTCTCTGTGTTCCCCAGCAGACTCTGAAGGATCTCCTGCAGCGCTGCACCGTACTCCTCAAACTCCTCCTCTCTCAGCGTGAAGCCAATTTCAAAGGGGGCACTTATCTACCCAGAGGAGAGGAGAAAGACGAAGTTACAGGGATGGTTTTTGGTGTTGTGGTGTAGTCCTGAGTGGGACTCCACTCACTGTGATGTGGTTGTCCTCAGTGGGCTGCTGAGGCTCCTCCATGGCTTGACGGCCGACCCTGGAAGACTTCCCCTTGTTCTGTGGTTCAACCCAGAAAACAAAAGCAAGTCTGTATAATACCATCATACTGTACTATACCATACCTTACCATAATTTTTAATTAAAACTATTATTTTCTGTATACTTTACATGAAAAAGGTCTCAATCTGGCAGGAAAGATTAAAAACTACACCTGATATGATATGAGGATGATATGAGACATGAGGAAAAGCAAGGGGAAAAGTTTTATGCCTTGTTTTAAAGAAGACGGTGGGCAGATCTCAAGTGTTCTGGAACTTCATTCCAGATGTTCGGTGCATTAAAAACTGAACACAACCAAAGTGATCGAAATAAAATGAAAAGCCAAAATGGTCTATAGTGGATGAAGCACAATAAGGGTTAAGTAAGTGGTGAAGGCTTCATATTCAGCACCACAGGCTGTTAAAGAAACTGTTGAGCAGCAAATGAGCAGCAAAACAGCAGCAAAACAAAACTCATAATTGAATGTTTATATTTTTCATTAAAAGTTAAAGAATGAATCCAAACTGTCAGACAGAAAGCATCTTACCTGAGGCTTCTGTGAAGGGCTGAGAAAGCTGGAGCCTGCGCTGGTCGACTTGCACCACAGCGTCAGAGAAAACAACAGACAAACCAGCAAACAGGTGTTTCTTTTCAAAACCATGACTGAATCTAAACCTCAATAGGCTGAAGTAAACGGTGAATGATCTGTTTGGTTCTGTTTCCCTCAAAGTGGCCTTCTTTGTTTGGGAGCTTCTGGTTTCATACCTTTATATACCTTTCATTCTGGTTTAGAAATGTCATTAAATATAATAGAAACAGGTACTTATGCTGTCATATCTTGGAAGCATTGGACTGTTCAAATGTTTGGTTTGATAACAAAGTGGGCATTTCTCTGTTGTACGCTGAGAGCAGGTCGGTGTGATCTTATCTAATCAGTGGGGTGATGGAGACTGCATGCCCACAGAAATATGACAATACTGAGCTATTGATTTGCTGATAAGCACAATACAGATGGAAAATATCATGAATTTACTCAATGCAGTTAGATATTAGGGGTTAAGATTAAGCTTGTAATGTATCCAAAGTGCATCAAACTGATGACTTTCTGAGCCCCAAAATGTAAATTTGAAATTATTATGTGGTAAAACTTTTCAACCAGTTTTGAAAACTAAAACAGAACATTCAGATCATAAAAACCTCTAGTAAATCATTATTTAGATTTGGTTAAATCTTTGAAATTGAGATGTAACTTGTAGCTGAAAAACTCTAAAAGCCTTGTAGAATATTTTAGTACAAAAACAATCAAACAATTGAAACAGGTAACTAACACACTTAAAACAGCATTTTAACTCTTTAGCGGACCTGCTGACCACTGAGGGGTGTGATCAAATTACTTACAAGCAGATTAGAGTAACGAGAGAAACATATTTAATGAATAATGGGTGAAAAATGTTTTAGTTTTTTTTATGAATAAGACACATTATTTAATATTAAAATGTCCCCCAGGGCATTCATGTCCTGGGTTTGTACTACAGAAAAAGGAAATGGCGGTAATTTCCTAAATATTGAACATAGATGCAGGTCAGAGCATCTTAACCTGACCTAATATGAGCACTGAGTGCTCTCTGCTTAAATGTGGGCAATTTGCAAACATTTCCAGCAAAGAATCAAGATCATTTGATAAAGCCTGGTTCAAAAGTCTTGTTTAATTTTGTTGGCTTTTTTAATGTGTTTGGATGTTTTGATATGAAAATTAAGATTGAGCTGGAAGAAAAAGACATGAAGAAGGAGCAGATTCTGGTGATTTAGGACATTTACATAAAAAACTTTTTTTTACATTTTACAAGACGATACAGGTAAATAGGGTAAATGTGTTTTAACTAATAGATATTACCATGAAACTTCACCAGCTGATAACTTACATCAAACATAACAAAAATTACACAAAAAAGTTTAAAATATCAAAATAGGATATTATCTAATACACTCGTTTTTTATGTGTTTTTTATTTATCCTAAAAGAAAACATGCTATGGATGCAAAAAGCAACAACAATATCTAAAAATTTAACAGTGCATAAAAAAACATGTATGTATGTATCGCCACTAGATGGCGATAAAGCGACATTACTACCGAGAAAACCACCAACGAAGAAGTCAGGCACAGTCCAGCAGTAGCTCAGACACGTTACATTATGGTGTAAAAACAAGTGATAAACATGGATAAAAAGAAGAAACCCTTCGATGTGACAGCTTCATCGGTGAGATTTATTGTTCAGCAGCTTTACAAATGTTTTATTGATACCCTGAGTGGCTGTGTGACGTTTAATTCACAGATAATAACAGCTAACGGTAGCTCACCGAAAGGCTATATTGCTAGCATACACACAGAGTTATTACAGTTGTTTTGGTGACTTCGCTAGAAATCAAACATTTGTAGTTTATTTACCTGTACTTGGGTATTTTTCGTCTTTCAGCTGGTGGACCTTAAAGCTGAGCTCTACAGAAAGCAGGAGCAGTTCAAACAGGAGAAAATTGGGCATGAAAATGCTGGTGCTGGATTTACATCAAAATCCAAAGTCAAGGTATATTAGGTGTTTTTTGGCAAACATGTCTTAAACGTTTGTATGAGTAATTACAGATTAAAGATGTGTTGTCTTCATGGTCCTGTGTAGAAACCTAATGTCTGGAGCAAACAAAACGCTGGTGTTTCAGCAAGAGCTGAGAAAGATGCAGAGCAGCTGGCTGAGGAGCAGAGCAGCCTGGATAAATCAAGGTGAGTTCAGACAGGACTGTACAGGAGCTCTTCTGTCATTTTAACATAATGGGACTTTAACCTCCGACTTCTCATTTGTCTTCCAATAATAGGAGCAAGTTGGAGGAGAAGGCCAAACTCTACGAGCAAATGACAAAAGGAGACTTTCCAGGTTGGTGGAGTATAAATAATATATTCCCAATATTTAGTTGTAGAGCAAAATCTAATAACTTTGCAATCGTTTGGTCCTCAGATGAAGAGACAGAGGGGCTGTTCCTGGTTGATTTCACCCAGAAGATTATTGACAAAAAGAGAGAAACCCTTGCACACAGGGAAACAGAAAGAGATGAGGAGAGAAGAGACATCTCCTCGTCTCCTGTACCTCCTCCTCAAAACCCAGATGAGGAATGGTAATGTCTCTGATTCATTACATTTCAAGTTCAAGTTCTTTGTTATTATCATGTGCACAACGATTGGAAGAAGCAGCCAGTGGCAATGAAAATCTTTCCAGCAAAATGAAAATATAAGACATGAAATAGCGAGTTAAATAATAGGATGAAAATATAAAATAATATAAATTTGTGTTTGTAGTATTTGTAAAAGGAATGAAATGAATGTATATGCATAGGGAACATAATACATATATACACAGAAGGATAAACAGATTGTATGGAACAGGAAGTAAATTATGTAAAGATACAAGTGACCGTGTCATGGTAAGTGTCAAGTGAGCAGAAGTGCTCTCTGCACTTCTGAAATGTTTAAATATGCAAGTGAGCCATATCTCATTAAATGTGTGCTAAAGAGCTCAAGGGACGTATAAAACAGTTTGAATCCTGTTAGTAAGCTGTTCTGCTGTGTTGTTTTTCTGTAGGGTGGATTATGTGGATGCTTTAGGCCGATCCCGAAGATGCATGAAGAAAGACCTGCCAGGTTTTAAGAAGATGGACCAAGACCTTCATGGAAAAGGGTAAATATTCTACGAATAAAAACTCTTCATGATGGTTGGATGTTGGTGTTGTGCTGGAAACTGCAACTCTTTTGAATGTGACTGTTCCATGTAGAAAAGCCTCAGCTGACAAGACGCTACTCTCAGAAGACATGCGCCGAGAGCTGCAGAGGCAGGAGTGGGAGAGGGAGGAGGAGGAGGCCATGAAGAGGCCCGTTGGACCGATCCACTATGAGGATATCAGGGGACAAGGTAACTGTTAAAGCGTCTCTGAAACATTTCCAAACACATTTAAAATGAAGGGTTTTGGTTTGGAAGTCTTGTGCTGTAGTAAGCCCTTTGTGTGTCTGTTCCTCTCAGAGGCTCGGGATCTCGGTGTCGGCTACTTTTCCTTCGCTCAGGATGAAGAGCAGCGCAGTAAGCAGAGAGATACTCTGGACATGCTGAGAGACCAGGTGAGCTACTCATCACTGGACACAGATCAACGCAGATATATGTGTGTTAATGAGTGCATTTGAACGTTTCCTTGATAATCAATCACTCAACCCGCTCTTACATGCATGTATCTTAAACACACACACTGTACTGGGCTGACAGGATCTTTTTATCCAAATGCATCTTTGTTACGTCTTTGCTGTTTACTGAGTTTTCCTCATACGTCACTACATACTTAGAGTCCTTGTGCACTTGTTATATGTTGTATCTATGTGGTGTCTAAACAGATGATTAACTTTTCCCTGCTCTTCTACATCCGTTCTGTCCATCAGACAACAGAGCAGCGCACTAAGAGAGAACAGCTGAAGAACAAGAGGCAGGCCATCCTGCAGGCCCGACTCGCCAAAGTGAGGCAGAGGAAGATGAAGAAGGCCAAGCTGGATGGCACTGAGGACGAGCAGGGAGAAGAGGATGAAGGTTCGAATCCACAACCACCTCACATCTACTGCTGCCATGACTTCTGTTTGATATTATAGAATTTGAGCTGTTTGTAACTTTAATGAGGGATTGTTGTGATTTTTTTGCCATAGGAGGGGAGGATGAAGGTGAATTAATAGGACCCTTGCGTCCACCAGAGGACCCCCCGGAGGTCAGCACAGTGAGGAAGGTGGAAGTGGAGATCCAGGAGAGGAAGGACACCAAACCAGGAGTCCCTCATGTCAGAGAATGGGACAGAGGCAAAGGTAAAGGTCCTTACGTTGTGACTATAATGAAAGTATGTTGGGAAGTGAATAAGTGAGTGTCCAGCACAAGCAGGACGTGTCGTGCACTTTATGATTATTTGTCAGTGGCACAACGGTGTGTTATGGAAAGAAGTAGATGGCTGAATTCCATCTAGCAGCATCGGTTTTGGTGTCCTGGTATTGTTTGTGCTGACTCACTGTCAGGCCCGCATGGTTTAATGTATTAATGCAACAATTGATCAGCCACTGACTGGAATCGGCTGATTCAAACTACATTATGTGTGCCACAGGTTAAAGTGCTTCTGCATGCTAAAGGCTTTAAAATGACTCTTTCAGTATGTTTCTAAATACTTCTTTAACACCACCTTTTTCCTGTTTCTCCCAGAGTTTATGTTCAGCGAGTGGACATCTCGGCGCCGCGAAGAGCGAGAGACAGAATTTGCACCTCCCTCTGCGTACTTTGCTGAGGGGAAGAGAGAAAGACCGGGGAAGAATAAAACTCAGGAGAATAAATCAAAGATGTCCTTTAGCTGGACCAAAGCCCCAGGAGGAATGTCTGAGAGCAAGGAGGAACCACAAGCTGCTCCCTCACCTCCTCAACCTCAACCTCAACCTCAACCGAGTCCTCCACCTCCTCCACAGCCACAGACTTCACCACCATCAGACCTCCCAGCAGCAGATCCAGCTCCTGTGTCTGCTGCTCCTTATGTTCCCCAGTATCACCAGCCACCATTTTATCCTTCATTTCCGCCTCAGTTTGCTGCACAACCTCACCTGCTTCCCCAGTTTCCCCCACAGTA
>CAFUXE010000012.1:175454-186328 GCA_903364295.1 Serranus cabrilla | reverse complement strand
CCATTGTGCACTTGTCAGAAAGTTCTCACAGAAGAACAAAAACAACCCTCCAGCTGTGTTTTCTTCCTTGTCACGATGTGACGACAAACTAAAATTAGACAGCCATGACACAAGAGTTTGTTCCTGCATCCCATTGGTTCAAATACTAAACAGTTTACAGGATTCAGTGAAGCCAAAGACAACACAAGTCAACAATACTTTCCAAGGATACACACATTATTATTTTTCTCTTTTATGATTGTTTACATATTTTGTGAAGGTAGGAATCAGTGTGTACTTACAGTCCCTGTTTTATTTCAGATGTCTCTAACAGGTCATTTAGTTTTGTAAGAGAAAGTCATTTACTCACTGACTTTTTAAAATGTATTTGCGGCTAATTTGAATTCATTCACCATCATTCATTAAGGTTAAGATTAATAGACTTCTCATGCTCAGGGACCCAAATTCTTCTGATTTATTACAAGTAAAAATAAAGTGATTAAAATTAGACCAAGAATGAGACGGAAAATGTCAAAGTGCCATTTCTTAAATAACCTTATAAACTCTGGATAATGTCAGAAAGTGGGACAATGAGGCCCAGGTTGTAAATAACTGGAGTTATCCTTTAAGCTTGGTGACTACGCCCTGCGCGCTCCAGTTTTACTGAAAGACTTGAAAACAGTCACAGGAAGGAGTATATCAAGATGGAGTTCCTTTTTTAAGCCCCAGTCTTATTGTTTCACCTCAGAGCAGGAGAGAGGAGGAGACGCACTCTTTCCTCGCCTGACGCAAACAGGAGACACACGGACAGAGATGGACCTCAGGGTTCAGACTGCACACGGCTCAAATTGTTTTTCTAATCCGTCACCAAAAACATTGTTCAATACTGTTGCTGTATGCATCCGATACATCACAGGGCCGTGCACCGGTCTGACCTGGATCTGCTACATCCCAACCCTTTATGACAGAGATCTGAATAGATAAGCGACATTTTATTGATTATGTGTTAAACTCCTAATCGATAAATGCACTCATTCATTTTTATTTGAGGAGCGACTCCGTCCGCTTCAGTGTAGTGCAGCACACACATATATTCACTGTAACACCGTAGATGCATGAGTAACAAACACACAACTTACTGTTTGAGAAAAAACTGCATTGTTTTAGGAAATTGCTTAACAATAAATTGCTCAACCTTCTTTGAAAATGGAAGTACACATTGGAGATCTTTTTTTAGGATTAAGGTTTTAGGCTGAGAGGCAGCAGGCTGAGAGTTCAGTTCACACCGATTTAAATGAACAAGTTCACGCTCACTTCATAATTTTGAACTCAGTTCACAGTCCCAAAAAATAAACTAGTTCATGTTAATTTCTGGGCTACAGCTGCTCACAGCAAGAGGCTCGCTGGTTCGATCCCGGTCTGCGGCTCTTCTGTGTGGAGTTTACATGTTCTCCCCGTGTCGGCGTGGGTTCTCTCCGGGTACTCCGGCTTCCTCCCAAAGTCCAAAAACATGCAGTGTAGGTTTAACTGGTGACTCGTGATTGAATGAGAGCATGAATGTTTGTCTGTCTCTATGTGTCAGTCCTATGGTGGTCTGGTGTCCTGTGCAGGGTGTACACCACTCGTCCAATGTCAATGGATGGATGGATGTTGACTTCTTTTTCATAAGCTGCTGCAGTGCTTCAACTCCATGTGATGTTTCACATTTGATGAGGTCTGAGAAGTCTGTTTCCTTCCTGTTCAAATGAAATTTCTCACTGCGACCCCTTTCTGCTCAGGGTTCGAGATAAGGTTTAGTTCAGATTTAAGCAGGATGAAACACATATATAACACGGCATGATGGGTGTCATGAACACAGCATACAAGCGTTATTACCTGGTAATGACAGTGTTAACAAAGCTCCGATTCAGTTCCTGTTCATCAAAAACATGAGCATGTTAAATGAACACAAGAGATTTTTGACACAACACTGCTGAGAGCCACAAACAGACTGGGGATGCCGTGAAGCATTGAAAGAGAAACTAACATTGCTTGCTCTGGAATTTACATTGGATTTCGTAACCACATCAACATTTAACCAGCCTTATACTTTTCATTAGGTGTGTGTGTATGTGTGTTAGTGTGCATGTGTGTGTGTGGGGGACATCCCCTCATCCCAAAACCTGTGTTTTCATACCGGCCATGTTGTCAGACGATCCGTCATTATCCTCTGGTGCTGCAGGCTGCAGAGCCCACCTTCCTCCCCTTTATTGACTCAATATGAAAACACAATTATTGCACCGACCAAAAGGTGGTCAAAGGTGCGCCACATAATGTTTTTCAATGAGCCCAGCGCTCCGTCAGTGACCGTGCTGTTTTTAGTCTCAGGACCAGAGAAAAAGCATTCTGGTGCTTTACGGTTTAAACTGATTATGAAGAGTCAGTGTGTTTATTTTGAGACAGCGTGAACAGACAGACAGTATACTCTGAATCCCCCACCAGCAGCTGTGGGCTGATGTGCTTAGATTTCCTCATGTAGCTGTGGATTGATGTTTGACCTTAAAGTGTGACGCACAACAGTATAAGGAGACTGTTCATCATGTTGGTGTGCGGACTCATCGGCCTCTGCGTGGTGTCGCTGAAAGCTTCAATTTACCAGGAAGAAGCTTCTCTGTGCTGCTCGGCCAGGATTAGCCTCTCCAGCAATTTGAAACACACTGTGTGTTTTTATTGGGATTACATCTAATCATGTTTCATGGCCTGAAAAAGGGTCATGTTTAGTTGTTGCAAACTGAAATTGGATTTATGTTTCTGGTGTGTTTGGTTTGAAGCACAGACTGTATAAAGAAGTTGATGTGGTCCGATGGTTTGAGGACCACCATGGAAGTGTGAAAAGACTCCATAATTTGATGTCATACAAAAACAAGTTCACAGCTATTTACATGCACACAGTACCACAGATTATTGCTACGCCTTTATCTCAACTGACAGGTAACAGTGGTAGCGACTTGTCAATTATAACATGGCCACGCCCTAAAGCACACCCTGTTTTCTTATTTATTTTACTCTAAATCAGCTCATAATTTACTGAATGAACATCAAGCTGTATTAAGATAAGATAAGTTTTTATTGTCATTATATTACAACAACAAAATTGTTGGCACTTCCTGAGGTACAAAACAATAACGATTGCAATTTACAATATAAACAATAAAACACACAAGTATAAACAGAAAGTATGAACACTTTAAAAATATAAGCAGTAAGAAAGAATATTGCATATATAGGTGGGGATCAACTTGATAGTGTTACACATAAATAACCACTGAGGGTCTGATTGTATGTGATTCTGTCTGTTCATTTCCCATTAAGCAGTTTTACATTAGGAAAATGTTTACTGAGGTAATAAATCAAGTGAGAAGTAAAGTATATAGACTTCCACAAAATCAGACTTCTGTTTGCAGGCAGTGGAGTCTCCCCCTGCTGGTCGTTAGAAAGAATGCAGGTTTAAATCACTTCCTCATTGGCTTCACGTTTCAGACCTGGAGACTACGTCCACTTCTTTGACAGTCTTTAGTCTGGAGTGAAAACAGCCAGGACCTGTCTCCTTTTCTTCTCGTCCTATTGCTGTACTGACCCCCCCTCAGACCCACTCTTATTCTTTAATGCTCCTGTTTGTTTGACACACAGCACAGATATTTTTTAGTGCAATAAATCTCCACCAGCTGACCACAATTCGAGAGTAAAAATAGCCTCCCTGACTTCACCCACAGTGAGTCACAGTTTATTCACCGAGGGGTTAAATGTGAGAATGATGTCCATAAGCTGAAGGATGTGAAGTTGGGTTGTGCAGGAAACAGGGAGAGCAGTTTCCTGTTATGTAGAAAAGAGCCTGTTGTGGACTAATCACACAGGGAAACAATGCTGGTTCATCAATGAAGGAGAGCTGATTTAAGATCACATGTACTTTACTCTGTTAATGAGACGTGATCAATAATACTGAGAAATATTGCTTTTAACTGACAGTATATTGTTCCCACCTAATCACACTTGATGTAAGCTAATGGCAGACAGAAACAGCAGAGAAGGATGTAATCCTATCTTTTGTGTTTTATGGTGAAAATATTATTTTGGTACCTGTTTATTATTAGGGCACCAGTTACAATCATTTAATACATTTTAACTTATGGTTAGTAAATTATTTCCTCATGCTTTATAGAGTAGTGATAAGACATTCATGTGAACAACTTCTGGATTTCCAGGTTGTGAAATCCTTTTTGCTGCATTTACAGACTGTGTTTCCTAAAAATGCAATTATTGAAGTTAGTAATTCATCAAAACCTTCTTTTCACTCTCGGGGAAACATTTCACCTCAGTTTTGTACACCTCATTTCACAAATTTTTCAGGCGGTCAGCTACTGCGTCCATACAGTCTGAATGTAAAGACAGTAACTAAATGAGAAATGTTTGTTCTCGCTGAGATCCGACTGGACACGAGAGTGACTCATTATCGCCTCTCAAGGCACAGCTGTTATTACAGGCCAGACCAGTCCTGGGCTAGCTGGTTAGCACGCTCATTTCAGCAGATAACTCTGCAACACAACATAGAAAAGACATCATCTTTGACATGAAGTCAAAACTGTCACTTCTTCTCAATCTGTTTATAATGTTAATTCATTTTCTGGTTCTTTTAAACAAAATATCTGGCCAAATCTTACACATTGTATCTTTAAAGGGATTTTTTTATCCATTAAGTCTGCAGTTATAAATGTAGGAAGTTGTTCTTATTAAATATGATCAATCCATGAAGAATTAGTAAATTATTAATCCACCAGTAATACAGAAAGCATAGTAACTACATATACACTCTTTATAAAAAGTGGCAGCATTATATGTATTACTTTCTAACACAGGAAGTTGTTGTTTTTACATGTAGTCTGGTGTGTAATAAAGAACAAATCTTATCGGCTGGTTTTATCGTAGATTTGGTGTAATATCTGAAATATTAATGTATATGACAGATCACTTTTCCAACGTTAAAACATTCACATATCACATAGTGGCGTGTATTAAAACACTCATCCCCCAGTTGAAGGCTGATGGTAACATTTTAACTCTTGACTGGACCTGCTGCTGTGTCAGGATCCTGGTCTTTGCTGCTGTTTTTTCTCCATTTGGTTTCCAGTCGCGTCCCGCGCGCTGAAGGACGCACAGGCGATCAGCTGAGCAGCGTTTTCCCTCAGAGGAAGATTAGACAGAGCTGCTGTTCAGCCTCAGTCTCCACTCTCTCTGTGTGTGTGTTTGCGCTCTTCGGCTGAGTTTGGCTCCGTTTTTACACGTTATTTAACATTTTGTGTACCGACGCTGTTTTTGTGGACGAGATGTTGGAGGTGGTCGCTTCGCAAAAATGAACACAGGTGAGAATGATTTGAAATCAGGAAAACCTTTTTTCCGCTGTGTGCTCGAGATTTTGATTATTTTGAGGAAGTGTTTACTAGACATAAAAGGGAAATGGAGTATTAAATGTTTATAATTTATGTTGACTTTTTGTACATTCCCGTGAATAGATGGTGAATCCATCCTTAGCGACTGGAAGTGTGTTTCACGCGGTTTTTACTTGATATCAGAGCAAATGGTCGTTTAATGTTGCTAAATTATTCACTTTATGCCTTTTAGATATAATAAACAGCGTTCAATGTGATCAAGCTCCAATGAGACTCATTTGAGTGTTAAAAAAACTCTAGCAAACATTGCAGTCATCCACAGGTCTAATATCCATTAAAAAATGAATACAAATATATATAAACTATGCTTGTGTGGATACATTATGCCAATTATCTTGAGTGCATTAGTTAAAAGAAAATTAGTTTGGCAAGCCTAATTTTCCTCATTTCATCCCCAGGGGGTGCTTCTCTGAAAGTCAGCATATGTTGTGCAAGAATCAAATATATAGATATACATTAATTAAATGTGTTGCTTTTGTATTTTCTGTGTAAAGTATATTTTCTCAGAGCAGTATATGCAGCCTGAGAGGGGTTTCTCTTCAATCACAGGAAGTGAGTCAGGGAAATCCCTGAGATTTCTTTTTGTAATCTTTCTCAAAGGATGTTGAAGCAAACATTACTCCTTTTTAAGTCCGTCATTAAGTCCTTTTATAAGCATTTTTTTTTAGTTTGGGTGGCTCTTTCTGGGAAGTATGAGAAACAGCTTCTAGCTGATGTGATGGGTACTTCCTTAACAAATAATAATGTTTACATTTTGTGTGCAAAATACTCAAACTGTGACCACATGAACAATATAACCATCTAAATGTGACTATTATATACACTGCTACAGTTTAATTATGTGTTAAGTTTGAGTCTTTGAGCAGTTTTAGGTCACAGGGACACAATACAAATGACCTGCAAGCTATTTTAAAGCGCGTAATCTTACAGTTTCCTTTTCCTGTTGTTCTTTCAGACTGCACCAAGCCTTCTGTCGCTCCAAAGCCGAGATTTGTTTGTCACGCCAGTCTGAGGCTGCCTTCCCCTCTCATGTCTGCAGCCAGGGGTCCCAAACCTTCTATCGCCCCAAAACCTAAAGTCGCACCACCAGAGCTTAATGGCAACCAGGGAGGCTGCATCAGTGGTGGCTCGCTGAGCTCAGATGGCGAGGTTGATGAAGAGCATGAGAACGGGTTGGACAAAGTGGTTGCGCACAAGTTGCCAGCAGAGAATCAATTTAACACCTACATCCTGAAATCACCACTAAAAGATGTCCAGGGGGCGGAGGAGGAAAAGGAAGAGGAAGAAGACATTATTCAGAAGATGGACGAGGACTGGAGGTTAACTGACAGCGCAGTAACGGAGGAGGTGGACTCCCTGGAAACACTCTGGGTCACTGATGCTGGACTCACAGCTGACTCCGAGGACGTGGTGGAGATGGTTGATACGGATGTGACGGAGGACATGGACGCTGAAGGTTGTGATGCTGGGGAGGCGCTGGCCGACACAGACGGCCTCTCAATGGGAGACATTTCTGTAAACAGCATTGATGAGGATGCTGGCTGCTGCTCTGCTGAAAATCAAGACCTGAGGGAGAGGCGGGAAGAGCTGCAGACCAGGGAGGACGAAACAGGCGATGATTTAACGGAGTCCCTCACAGACGAACCTGCTCTCCTCAGCAGTGCAAACAAACAGGACACTGATGCACAAACAGATAGAGAGGAGAAAGAGGAGAAAGGTGATTGTGGCATCACTTGTAACATCCTAAAGTTTGGATGTGGCCATAAAATACAGGAAAAGGACGAAAATCTCCAGAATGTTAGTTTTTATGACTTTATCCCTGAAGACCAGAAGCAGATCTTTGATGAAACTAAGAGACACATTCCTGTAGAGGATGATCCAACTCATGAGCCTTATTATGTCTCTACAGAGGATATTATTAACCGAGAGATGATGCCAAGGAATAACAACACAAATGGAGTGACACAGAGTCTACTTTCGACTGTAAGCAGCAGTGGAATATCAGCTGGGAAATATAAGGAAACTGCTGAAAATGGACAAACACAGTGTGTGTCCTCTGAGGATTACGTGGAGGTTGGCAGCAGTCTTGAGTACAGCCGCTACAACATCGATGAAAATAAGGTGAGGACGTATCAGAAAAGGACTGAAGAACCCACAGTTCGGACGGCGGAGGCCTTTCTCGATCACGTGGACTGCCAGCCGAGGTTCAGGCTGGTGTCCATCTCAGTGCCAACAGACACAGACACCTCGCTGACATCTTCTCTCTCGGAGAGCCAGCTGCTTTCCCCGAGTGACTCTGATGTCTTCGAGGAGGACCTGGAGGGTCACATAGTACCGTTTCTGGACGACACCACCGACACGGAGCAGGACATCACTGATGAGCATGTGTATGAGGAGCCGGGGCACAGCTCAGAGGGTGAAAATGTTTTTCCTTTTCATAAGAGGACAGCAGAGGCGCGCTCTCGCTCACTGTCTCACCGCTTTAATAATAACGTGGCTGAGATGCAGTTTGTTCAGAGGCCCTACCTGAGTGGATTTGGACAACCTGCACTGAGCAGCAGCCCCATGATGAGCTCAACGCGGCACAAGAGCTTCGGCAAACCCAACTATTTGTCCCTGTACCCCCGCTCCCTCTCCATGGAGGGACAGGACATGCCTCTGGGTGTCTACAGCTACAGGGATGGATCCCCACGACAGGGAGGTGCCATTTGTTCATCTGGAAGCTTCTCACGGTGCTCTCCCATGTCCTCCAGCGGCCTTTCCACCCCGACATCTGTGGTGGATATCCCTCCTCCGTTTGAGCTGGCCTACATCACCAAGAGGCCCATCACAAAGAGTTCCCCCTCACTGTTCACTGAAATAGAGTCTTCAGAGAAAAACAGGAAAAAGAAATCCTCCATTAAGCGTTTCCTGATGCTAAAATTTAGGCGGAAAACAGAGAGCAAACCTGTGGTCGACGTCAACCCGTCCTTGTTCAAGCCCTCAGCAGAGTCCAGCCACCACACGCCCAGCAGACTGCTGGATCTAGATAGACGCAGCATCAGTGGCTCTCCACAGCTAAACTCACGCTCTGCTAGTAAACCTCATCCGTCCTCCGAGCCGGCCTCCGCCTTCTTGCTTTACCAGGAAAGCAAAAGAAAAGGGAGCTCCGTGGCCTTTCTCAACCGCAGCGTCGTCCGCGTCGAGTCCTTTGAGGACCGCTCCCGTGTGCCTTTCACACCTCTTCCTCTGACCAAGCCTCGCTCCATCTCCTTCCCCAACGCAGATACCTCAGACTACGAGAATGTTCCCGCCATCAGCTCGGATTACGAGAACCTTCAGGTCCCGCAGCGGAGGCCCGTCCGACAGGCGCCGTTCACAGAGTTCTTTGACCGTCCCAGTCGGATGCTGTCCTCTGCCAACGACACTGACGGTTACGTGGACATGAGCAGCCTCCCCGGGTTCAAGAACAAAACTCAGTCAACTGAAGAGGAAACAGAAAGGTACGTACACAGCCGACAGCTAGCAGGTCTGTGATGTTGTATGAAAGCTAAATGCTAACAAGCTGATGTTTGGCAGTTATAATGTTTGTATGTAATGTTTATTCAAGCATGGCGCACTTGTTGGATAAAATTTACACTTCCACTCCTGGGAATGTTCACCATTGTTCCAAGTTTTCTCCATTTGTCAATAATGGCTGTCGCTGTGGTTCGCTAGAGTCCCAAAGCCATAGAAATGGCTTTGTAACCCTTTCCAGACTGATAGATTTAAATTACTTTGTTTCTCTTCTGTTCTTAAATTTCTTTACATCACGGTAGGATGTGTTGTCTTTTGAGATTGTTAAGCCTACTTCACGTTGTCGGCAGCTTCTATTTAAGGGATTTCTTGATTCAACAGGTCTGACAGTATTCAGGTCTGGGTGTGGTTAGTGAAATTGAAATCAGCCTTCCAAAACATGTGGTTAATCACAGTTAATTCATGTTTTATTTATTCTTGATTGCAGTTGTTGCTGCCGAGGGATGCACAACCAGTCATTAGGTTTAATTTAGTTTTAGGGGCAAATACTTTTTCACATTGGGTCAGGTAGATTTAAGTAGCTTTTCTTCCCTTAATAAATGAAATCATCATTTAAAAACTGCATTTTTTTTATTTACCCTGGTCATCTTTGTCTAATATTCAAATTTGTTTGTTGATCTGAATCATTTAAGTGTGACAAATATGCAAAAGAATAAAAAATCAGGAAGTGGGCAAATGTCATTATATGCTAAGATTATTGACTTTAATCTGCCACTGCAAAAGAAAAAACAATGCATCAAAATCAATGTTGCTGCCAATCATTGACCCATGTCAGGAGCTAATAATAATAATAATCAAATACTGCTTGAAATGCATTTCATGGAAGTTACTTCACATTTTTTGTTAGATATGTGAACATACTGGCATTTACAGGGTTAAAATCTTAATATTTGGTATTTATATTTCAGGCTGAAGGAGTTTTAAAAGATTGACTCACCTAAAGTGGAAAAAATATTCATATCTAATATTTTTACAGCAGTTTTTGGGAAGGTGACATTTTATGTCTTTAGGGACTTTAAATGAAGTTTTTTTTAAAGGGACCCTTAAGGGTTAATTAGTCATACTAATATCATGGTTTGACAACTGTTTTTTGATAACTAAACTGATTTCACATTTGTTATGGAATTGGTACCTTTTAAGTGTAATGTCAACTAAGGCAGACCCTTTATTAGACAAGATACATGTTCCTCTATAAAGTGCTGTTGAAGTCAAATGACCACAACAGGAGACCAACAGCAAAACATTGACGCATTTGGGCATTAAGTTAACAAACTTCACTCATATCATATCATCATATGCCACACACACACTCACAGACATTGGAATGGAATGCTTTGTGTTCTATTAGAACAGAACACAGAGAATTCTAACAGTTTTCCATCCTGGAGTGTATAGAACAACAGTTCAGTCTAGAAATCTTCTCCACAGCGAACACTGCACAGAGATTATCTGCACAAAACTACAAACATTTTACTACAAGAAGAAAGCAATCCACTCAAACTGAGAAAAACTGAAGACAGAAACCTCAGAATAAGAGAAAGGAAAGAAAAACAACGACAAAACAAGTCAGTCCACGTCATCTGAAAATGTCTGAATCCAGACAGGTAAGTAAATGCTTTACAAATCTTTAATACTTAACTGGTTTAGAGTTTGAACATTAATTTTATTACAATTAATTATTTTTCTTTAATTAAAAACATGCTAAAAAAGGGTAAGGGTTAGGGTTTTAAGTGAAGGTGAGCAGGAGTGCAGGTTGTGTATCTTTTATCTGTTGGGCTTTACACAAGGACCAAGCAAAAAAACCTCATAGTGACAAAAAGAACAAGAAGATTTGTCTTTTGCAAGATACATTTTGTA
>CAFUXE010000012.1:111315-171746 GCA_903364295.1 Serranus cabrilla | reverse complement strand
GAATCAGGAGTCAGTTGAGGTCCCTCAGTCCAAAAACCTTGAGGAGCCACCTCTGGCTAATTCTGATGAGTTCCAGGAAGAGATGAGAACATCTTTGAGTTATCAGTCAGCCCAATGTGATAACGATGATGACAAAACAACCAATCAGAGCTCTGTGGATCAGTCTCTGCCTGACTCTGAGTGTCCCACAAATAACCAAGTTGTTGTTGAGGAGACCAAGGCAAAGCAGAGCAGCCACTTCTCCCGCTTCTCCCGCTTCTTCTGCAATATTGTTTCAAAAGTAAGGATGAAATAACATGGAAATTCTAATTAGTGAGACCATTTTAAAAATACACAAGACTAAATTAGACCACAGATAAGATGTTTAAGTCATGTGGGCAAACAATTGTTTTTGTTTGACGATGGCTGCTGATTGTTGTTTTTGATGATTTGTGGCATTTATTTCTGTTTTTGTACTGACATGTCATTTTTGTTTCTATTACTTAAAAAGAATGAGAAGAAGAAGAAGGCTTCAGCAGAGAATCTGTCCAAGCAACCTCCTTTTTGGATGAAGCTCCTGTACTGCAGTTCATGCAGCTGTTATCCTGACAAGAACAGGATCAGAACCAGCTTCACCCCTGGCCTGGCATAAACCTCTCCCCATGTCCCTTTCTCCCTACACCTCTCCTTTTCCATCCCCTGTCTCCCTTGCTTGTCCCACATTCATCCCGCCTCTTTATGTCCCTGGCTTTAAAGTAAAATAAACTCAATGTAACATGTATTTTACTGTGTTTCTCCAATGTTTTATCTGTCTGCTTCTCTAAATAAATATTTGAAAAACAATGATTTTAGGAGTTTATTAAACGCTTACATAAGTTGTTTAAAGGAACATGAATTTCACTGTTTCTGATGAACCCGACTGCCTGTTGCACATCATACATGAGGATCTTCACACAGACAGAAGAAGCAGTTAGTGGGGGGCTGAGCTATGTGTGTGTGTGCAGGATGTGTTTTCATGTAGATTGATGCGACTGGACATAATATTAGTGATCCTCGCCATCTTTTACACCGAGCACAAGTCTTTTTTATTACTGCTCGACCACTGTGTGGGTTTAACAATGCCCCTGGGGAGGAGGATTTATAACTATTTATTATGTTGAGTCCCCTGACGCTGGATCACAGCGCACATGGAAGTGGTGATCAGCAGTCGGGAGGTCAGAGCAGCAGCTTCCCTCATGCCTTACAGACGCTCTAAGCCTCAGCTGTGTGTTGTTGGGGCATGTTGGGTGGTTGGGAAGGAAACGCTGGAGGTGGGGGTGGTCTCTTCAGATCTAAAACCGTCCGGTTTCATTCATAAATCATCTTTTTAGGTGTAAAAACAGCCCCTTGTGTTGATGGTAGGTGGAGCCTCTCGCCTCCCTGCTGTGGAGTTGTTTGTTGGTATGACCAGCCGTGCTGTGCTGACATTAACCCATCCCCCATGCATTCCTGTTGGCTGTGCCCATATCATACAGGCCGCTCAGGATGATTAATAGTCAGAGCATTTTGGAGTCATTGCTCTTCTGGAGCCAGTCAGGAACAACAGGCTGAGATAAAATCTCAGTATGTTCTGTAGTCAGCAGTTGTTCACTGCAGTGCTTACCCCTCATCATCATTGTGGTTGTGTGTGCAAGAAAAACTGTAACAACAAAGGCAGCCATTTAGTTTGGTATTAAAATGTCATATTTTGTACTCCCTTCGTACTCAAACAGATGTAATACACATTTATAAATACAGTAAATGCATCATCTTCCTTCTTTCTTCTTCTTTTCGTGTTCAGATGTGTTTGAACATGTTATTTGTTTAGTTTTTTGTACACATTTACGTGGACATAGTCTCAAAGTCTGACAAACGACTTCAGATTATATAGAAGTCTATGAAAAAATGACTCTACCTCTCATTTGATTTATTACCCCAGTAAACATTTTCCATTGGGTTTATGGTCTCAATCACTAATTTCAAGTGTTTTTCAATACAGCATGATGTTCATTCGGTAAATTATGGTCCAATTTACAGTAAAATAAACCAAAAACCTGAACGCACGCTACATGTTTTAGTTTTAGAACTTTGAATGATTCACAGTGTATTTTTGCATCCTGAAAGTTAATTATAACACTTTGGTAGCTTGAAAATGTCTTTTTCAGCATTTGATTGTACTAAAAGACACAATTTACAATAATGGATGCACCTTAATAACCAAGCTAGCTAACTTGCAGTAGCGTTACCTGGTAACTGGGTGTCCTCCTCCAAAGCTCTACCCTGTCTTCCAAATAAGGTCACATCCAGAAAAACAAAACATAAAAACAAGGCTTCGGAACCGTAGTTCACAAAACAGTGGGTGGTGTCATGGTGCCTCTTTTATCCAGTCTGTAGTAAAATGATACTGAAGTGATGCTATCATACACGGCCATATTCATGCTCTTTGTGTATGGATTTGTAAATCAACCGGTGTAGATTTAGTTTGATAATCAGTAATTGCACCGTAGTATTAAGATTTTAGAGATTTGCTTGTAGTTTTTAGAAGCTTTTGGCAGTGTGTGTGCCTTAAAGCCTTAAATAAGATAATATGAGTGCATGTTTACTTTAGTAATGTCTAAATTCAGATCAGGAGGTAGTGTATATGAACAGAGCTAAAAGGAATCTCTGCTGAATTATTAATGGGCTGCAAATAACAATTTTGTTATTAAGTTCGGATAACTCAAAAGTTATTGTATATGTAAATTAGGTGCCATCTTGAAGAACTTATCTAACTGATCTATGTTATCTTGCCTTGTCATTAATTTATT
Source organism: Serranus cabrilla (assembly GCA_903364295.1). Taxonomy (NCBI): domain Eukaryota; kingdom Metazoa; phylum Chordata; class Actinopteri; order Perciformes; family Serranidae; genus Serranus; species Serranus cabrilla. Next base: position 168,942 of record CAFUXE010000012.1, on the reverse strand, counting down.
GCATATTTTGTTTGTACTGTATACCATGCAACCATGATCCTGAGTATTAAAATCTGAAATGAAATCTCTAAAACATACTTTTTTTCCCACCCTACTCTTAATGCAAATTAGGACCGTTAAGACTTCAAAGTTTGGATTGGATGCCTCATTTAGCACCTGCTCTGTTTTATTTGATTGCTTTCCCATTAAAAAAAATGCACAACTGCAAAAGCTACCTGCCTCTGTGCAAGAACCTGAGCTGACACTAAACAAAGATTATAATTTTCCACGCTTTGAGCTTCCAATGAACACAGCGTCTGTAATCACAGCAAAGTAATATCCGGACGGACAGCGGTTAGATTTGCGGTGGCCTGGAGGGGCAACATTAACACATCACACTTCGGAGATCATTTGCTCCATCACTGCTATCACCGGAACAAATAGGCTCACCAAGGAACCTGAGGCAAAATGAAAATGGATATTTTTTTTATCTCCTTCTGTAATTTATCTCCATAGATTTTGCCTTGAGCCTCCATACAGCAGAGCAGGACTGTGTGAAGTGGCAGAGGCGGTTTCTGTGGGGCTGATATAAAAGCCTAATATAGAAACGGTGCATGTAGTTTGAACACCCCCCCTGGTATCTCATCCAAAGTTTGATCCAGTGAGCAGTAATGGGCCGTGCAGCTCTAATGTGTGCGATGCAGAGGTCTGAACGGCTCACATATGCTCTTCATACGTAGCTAATTTGCATCTCAGTGGGGTTAAATCCGCCGGTGCTTGGAGTGAAACATGGTAGGAACATCGGCAGGGCGGTTGGTCACATAGAGCACTACTACATCACTACTGTAACTTAAGGAGGTGTTTTTATTTGCATAGCTTACACTCCCCACCGAGCCGCAGTCATTAGCATATTCATTCGGGCTCCCTGCAGAAAAGAACATCGTAGCATAAAATACCGACACGCGTCCCTGGTTGGGTACAGTTGTCACTGCGGGCCTTTCAGGATCACTTTATTGGCTTCTCCACACCGGAAATGTTTTATCTATTCACATTTCCTGCTAACACGGAATATGTTTATTATAGTGATATTTCAATGTAGAGGACCATAAAGGATGACTTGGGCTGTTAAATGAAATTCATCTGATTCATTCTCACATAAATGAGGGTTTGAAGACAAAACACAGTTTATGTAATGAAACCAATGAGCCAACAGTCTACTGGTGGTTCCCAACCCTCGGGTCAGCACCCCACGAGGGGTCACAGGATGAGAAATGGTACCATGTTGTAAAAAGTGAGATTTTGAAGAAGAATAATGAAGCAGGTCTAGGTTCTGTATAAAGACTCTGGAAGTATTAGAGCTGGACTTAAATATTCAACTATTCGGGTATTGATTTGTCTCATGGCTCTCATTTTTGGAGTTGAATATTTATTGTATTTATGGACAGTTGGGGCAGCTGAGCTGTTTTCAGTGATGGATGAAGTATTCAGATTCCTTACTTAAGTAAAAGTACTCAAACCACACTGGAGAAGTACTCCACTACAAGTAAAAGTCCTGCATTAAAAACTTACATTGGTAAAAGTACAAAAGTATCAGCATAAATTTGTACAAAAAGTATCAAAATTAAAAGTATTGCTATGCAGAATGGACCCACTCAGATTGTTGTATTCTGAATATATTTTTGATGCATTTATGTAAGCAGTGTCTTACTGTCAGATAGGGCTAATTTAAACTACTTAATATACATGAGTCATGTTTGAAATTGATCATGTTTTTATGTTAAATCTTGACCTAAAAAGTAATTAAAGCTGGCAGCTAAATGTAGTGAAGTAAAAGTAAAACATTTGCCTCTAAAATGTAGTGAAGTAGAAGTATAAAGTTACATATGTGGATACACTCTGGTAAAGTACCTCACAATTGTACTTAAGTACATTACTTGATTAGATATACTTAGTTACATTCCAGCAGTGATTGTTTGCTGCTTGACGCTCAGCTCCCTCTTTACTTACTTACTGCATGCATTTGTTTTATGTTTGCTTTATTTCCTCACAGTGCCTACACCGAAGCCTACAACGTGTGCTCGTTGGCTGTCGCTCCACAGAGCGTGTCAGTGTGTGACGGCGGGGGAGAGACGGCAGGCGAAGAAGACCAGGGACGCACCTCTGACGAGGAGGAGGCCGGGACAGACAGCTTTTATGACAAACAGGTTAGTTCTGAATAATATGTGTTGAATTTGTGTCACGGTGGAAATAATCATTTATCCACTTTAGATATCTGTATGGAATAAAAAATAATCTATTTATTATTCATTCATTAATTGATAATGGTCAGTTGACTGTTTTCACCAAAGGACTGTTGGCCATTAAAAGCAGATTTTAATTTGTTTTGTGTCACCTTTTTCCAAATGGCAGGCAGAAATAATGGCATGTTTGAAGAAAAAACAGAACAAATAAAAAAAAGTGAACTGTTTTTCACCTTGGGCAATTGCAAAATTGCCCTCACAAGCCAGGATTTTAATGTGGGTTAATGGAGGTTAATGGGCGACTACAAGCCTGTCCTCATTATTTAGAATTTGATTGCCGCTTAGAGACGACGCGGAGGGGGGAGTCGGCTATATTTATTGAACTCGTGCCAAAATGCTTCGGCTCTTCTGAACCCCGGGCTTATTACAAGTAAATAATATGATTGTTTGCAGGCTGATGGCCGATCCAGAGCCTTTTACGTGGCCAAAGAGCTGGTGGACACAGAGAGATTGTAAGTTATACGTTGATTAATTTGCCTTATCGAACATCTAACTGCTCATCAGTCAAAACTAACCAGGTTCCCTGTTTGTTGTGATCTAACTTCTCTGTCCACAGACATGTGAAAGCCCTCAAGCTCCTCCAGGAGGTAAGTGATACAGCTACAGTTTATAACAGAAATATAATTAACACGTGTGTAGATGTTCTCTGTGGGAGGGAATTACAGGTTATATCTTGCATTTCTCTCCATCTGTTGAATGACCAATTAAGGTTTTCCCTTTGAACTTTTTTTTGTTCTTCAGTCAATTCTTTTCTTTTCTCTTTGCAATTCCCATCCCAGTTACTTTGCCTGGGAAAATATAAACACAGACTTTTCCGGTTTGCCTGCTCTAAATTGTTTAGTGTGATTTTGTGAGGAATCAGACCCGAGGACAGGCATTAAGAATAACGCTAGAAATAACCAATTTTCTTGCTAATGTTGCCATTTGCTCATGTAGTTCATACAGAGGCATCAGTATTACATTAAGACTGCTTAACAACCATTTCAAAACTCATTGTAGCTGCTTTGTACAGAGTAGATTCACTGAGCACAAAAGCTCATTCACAGGAACATTTGCTCAAAGCTGCCTTGCTCAAGGGCACGTCAGCGTGATAATGAGGTAAAAACAAGTGCTTACTTCTCTTTTCTAGATTCACACCTCCAGTGTGAGGCTTTATCTAGTGTTCTTATCAGTGATGAGATTTATAATATAATTTCTAATAACTCCTGCTGTCAGATATTATCTTGGTACACTATAGCAGAAGAAGGGAAGTAAAAACAGGGGAGGAATGCAAACTTCAGTGGAATTGTGAGGTATTTTGAACGCAAACTATGAAAAATAAAATTCACTTTTGCTCGTGTGCCAGGACTTTCGTGAAGCGGTGGCGGCGGCAGTCGGGGACGAGGGGGAACCTGTGCTGGATGAAGACAGGCTGCGAGAGATTCTCAACGAGCTGCCTGATGTTTACACCCTGCACCGCCGAATCCTCACCGAGCTGGAGAATCGAATCCGACACTGGTGAGATACTGGGACACACAAATGCTGTCGCTATAAACAAATTACCTTCCACACTCTCACCTCTGTTTGTCCATCACTCAGGGATGAGAGCCAGAGGATTGCCGACATCTTTCTGTCCAGAAAAGCCGAGTTCTTGGTTTTCACCACTTATATCGGCCACTATGATCGCAGTATGAACCTGCTGGACGACAGCTGCCGGACTTCACCGGCCTTTGCAGCCGTTGTTCACCAGTTTGAGGTCAGAGCGGAAGTGCATCTCTTACAAAACACACAGTGCAATCAATAAAAATCAACATTTAAAACCATACCTTCTTAAAGTACAGACATACCATAATATGAATGAGTAACTTCACTCATTTTATTGATTTTTATCATGCAATTAACACCGGGGTATGCAGATTTCTGGAAAAGGCACACAAAAAAACTTCTAAAGTTTGAAATTACAGCTTTTTTGTTCACTGCTTTAATGTGTAAACAACAAGAAAACAGGACAACTGGACACATTTGGAATAATTACAACTTTTTATAGAGAAAAAACTTGACGAGGAGGTGAAACATTACAGAGGGTTTGATTAAAGATAAGAGTGAAACTTTTAACTTCATATATTTGATAGTTATCAAGAGCCTCACTTATCTCAGCACATTATCTCTTATCAGCAGAGTTCAGTGTGTGTGTGTCTGTGTGCAGTGACAGAGATGAAGTGTGTGTTTTGTGGTAACAGAGATGCTGAAGGCTCGGTGTGCATGTGTGTGTGAGAGAGTAGAGAGTCCTTGTGACTTAAAGCAAAAGGCAGACAGCTAAGTGAATGAAAGTGGTGATTTAATTTAAAACAGCAGCTACTCTGTGTTCTTGGCTGTTAAAAGTAACCGTCATGGCACCCAAAGGAGAAATACAGGCCTCATGTTTAGATGTTAAGAAGTAATATGTTCGGTTGGAGCCACTCACAACAATTAACTGCTGAAGGTTTCTTTAAAAACAGAGCGATCTTAAAATTTATGTAGGTTGCATTTCCCAACATGTCCAAACAATGCACTTTAGTGAGCGGTTATAATTAGCCTCAATTAAATGGACACACACAAGACAGTGTTTTTAAAACCGGTCAGCCACAGAAGCTATTAAGTTGATTATTAAGTTTAAAGAATGAAACATATTAAAAAGAATAGGATATACGATAGAAACCTTGACAGTTCAACAGGGAGACTGCAGCATCTGTTCACTCTCCACTCTTTAATTTATCATCAAATATTACACAGCCCTGGACAAAGAGGTTTTCAATATTTTCCCTCCATTTTATAGACCACCGAGGAGAAGACTTGGCAGAAAGTCTTTGCAGAGCGGAGCAGTTTTCTCTGTCTGATTTAAGAGCAGCCGCGTTTAAAAGTCCACAGATTCTCCTCAGCACTTTGTGTATCGATGTCCATGCAGTGAGCTGTGTTCTCTGGTGCCTTTAATCATTATGAGATCCATTGATTATGATTTTAAGATCTTATAGATGGGATTTACTTTGTCTGGCTTCCATGTTTACTTTTATGCCGCACACTGCGTACTGAAGCTGTAGACTTTACATTGTTGTTACATCACAGGACTTTAAATCAATTTTCATGGCTCAGTGGAAGTTTTACTCATAATAAACCTCCCTAGATCAAAACTTCATAGTAGAAAGAGTCATAATTGAGTTTTCCTTTGGAGGTGTCCTGTTAGTGGTTAATGGGAAAAGTGCTTTTTGTGCAGCAGGGGGATTTTTTTTTCAAAACTGCAAACAGCTACTCGAAAAAATTGCCTGCGAGACTCAGAGTTGATGCTGTATCCAGTTTTATATTACATCCAGAGAAGTGGTGCAATGTAACTAAGTACATTTACTCAAGTACTGTACTTAAGTACCATTTTGAAGTACTTCATTGAGTATTTCCATTTGATGTAACTATGTAAGTGTATATTTCTACTCCATTGCATTTTGAGGCAAATGTTGAACTTTTTACTCCTCTGCATTTAGCCGACAGCTTTAGTTACTTTTCAGGTCGAGATTTAGCATAAAATAGGATCAATTTAAAGTGATTAGGCATTTTTATAAATTAAACCTCATAACGGTATATAAAGTAATTAAAATGCTGCTTAAATAAATGCATTAATAGTAATAATCTATGAATATGTTTGGTAAATAAAACAATCTGAGTTTTTCTGCATAATGGGTACTTTTATTGTTGATACTTTAATTACATTTTGATGCTTGTAGTTTTACTTCTGTAATTTCTGAATGCAGGACTTTTACTTGTTGTCATTTCACAGCGTGGTATTAGTACTTTTACTTAAGTAAGGGATCAGAGTACTTTTTCCACAGCTGATAGGTAGTTAAAGTGTTGTACACATCCGTAGAGGCGTGCTGGACTGCTGTCTTTTCACATTTGTCCTGCGAGGCACCGTGCTGACCAGCAGTCTGTGTTATTGGCCCTTGCTCACATTTTAAAAATGATGCTCAAAGCTCCAGTGTTATAGTTTAATTTGCTTCAGAGTGCAACTTTTATTTTCTCTCTACCAAAGCTTTTTCCACACTCCCCCGGCTGTTTTAATGAATCTGACATGTTATTTGGCCAAAGTCCACATGTATATCTGCAGTAAATCTGGCTGTGCAAACGTTAAATCTGTATTTGTTGTGTCTGTCTCAGCAGCAGAGTCCAGCCGGTGATAAAGTGTCTCTGAAACATCAGCTGCTGCAGGTCATTGTGCGTGTGGCTCAGTACCGCATGCTCCTCACAGGTGAGAAGATTTAAGTATCTTTTTAATTCCCTCATAGTGGTTTTATCCTTGACTGTCAGGAGGCATTCATTTCCTCTCCTTCCCCTCACAGATTACCTGAACAACCTCTCCCCCGATTCCAAGGAATATGAAGACACCCAAGGTACCGTAAACGAGCATCAGACCCAGAGAGGACGGAGGCCGTCCCTCTCAGGAGGCCTGACTGTCCTGTGTTTACAGGGAATTTATTTGCTCTCATTTGGCATGGAGAGACGGCCATGGAAGAGCCAATTTAGATGTTTTTTGTGTGGTGGATACCCACCAGGCAGTCGTTTCAGCTCTCTTCTGTGTGAAGACTGTAATGTGTAATTCATGAGATGACCAGTTGCTGCAACAATATCTCTTATCTCCATTGAGGGAGCCACCTCTGTCCAGACTGTCATCTCAGGTTTTGTTTTCTACATAGAGAAGAACAAAGGAGCATCTTATCAGTTATTCATTTCTCTCTCTTTGTTTGTTATTTACAGCTGCTGTGGCTGTAGTGTCTGACATCGCAGACCAAGCAAATGACAGCTTAAAACACGGGGTAAGTGTCATGTATACAGTATCTAACGTGTAATTCTTTAACCCAACAAACAAGCATTTATATCTTATTTTAACCTAAACCTGTAAGTACTGAACACACAGATATTAAAACACTTATCTATAGAATCGCTCAGCCCACTGCTTCTAATGAATTTCCCCTCTGGGATGAATAAAGTAATTTTGATTTGATTTGATTTGATTGATTCTATTATAACAATTTGGGTTGATTCTCTGTTTCACCATCATCATCCCCGCCCGGTCATCCGCCCAAAGTTAAAAGTCCTAAACAGATTATTCAAGAAGCAAAGCTAAGTGCTTCCTGAGTAAATGTAGCGTCACATTTCACAGTCAAGGTTTGACTGAATGTACACAGAGGGAGAAATATGAGTGTTTTCACCCCAACAAGTTATCAAACCAAAACACTTTCTCCTACTTCTACTGTTAGAATATAAATATTAAATATAAAATATACTCTACGTAGAGTGGAACCTGCTTTCAGGAGACCAACTGTAGCCCTGACACAAAAAGAGAAACATTTCAGGTAGACGTCACAGAGCGAGAACACGACTCACCAACTGGTTGATCCTTACTTTGATTATAAACAAAGGCACACTTGCATTCAGATTTATGCATAATTTATTATGGTTTATTTCACTAATCTTATATTGCCTCTGCATTTATATCAATGTACCCTTCTTTCACATTACTAAGGGGTAGAGCAGCTCTTACCAAGCTCTCTGTCTCAGTAACTATTGGATGGATTACCATCAGATGTGGTAGAGACTCAGAGGATGAATCCTTATGACTGGTGATGCCGTGACTTTTCCTTTAGTGCCATCACTGGGTCCACGTTTCAAGTTATCCAGTGAAATATCTTAATATCTACCAGACGAATTTGCACAAAATTTTGTTCAGACCCTTATGTTGATGTTCACACTGTGTAGAAAGTCATATATATCAAGCAATACAAGAAAATATTGTTTTGGATCGTGGAACTTAAACAAGAAGTGTCCTCGGTTCCTAAATGCTTCCTGAATGTTGTTAAAAGAGCTTTAACACTGTGGTGAACATGCCGCTGTCCCAACTTTTTGGGAATCAGGATTGTTGGGACCCTTAGAGAGCAAGTATGTAGAACTGGGGATCGTGTGGAAATAGAAATGAGACCCACTGAGCTTGTTAGCAGGTTGACGAAGCAGATTCAAAGAGCGGCTCCTGGGTTTTAATGGCTCCAGTAGTTTCACTAAGAGCCGTACAGTGATGACATGTCTAAATAATATGACTCACTCTGAAGAGAACATGGCTGCCTGATGCAGGTGATAACAATGTCTCAAACAAAGGGAGCTGTAAAAATAACCAAGCAGAAGAAAACAGTTGGTGCTTTCCTAGAAAAGGACTCTGTCCTCATTTCTCTTTTTGTGTTTTCTTGTCTTCCTCTCTCTTTCTCTTCTGTTCTGTCTTTGTGTCTCAGGAGAACTTGTTGCGACTGGTCAACATAGAGTACAGTGTCCGCGGCCAGCGGGACCTGCTGCAGCCTGGCAGGGTACGACTCTGATAACAGCATTGTTTCTCTGCCAGCCCACCCTGTCTGCCCCACACCGCCCCTGCACTGCCCTTTACACAATCATTCAGCGGGGAATCCCCAGCCGGCCCCGTTTTAAAACAACATTAATTATTGCAGATGCCCTCTGGGTGTCATGATCAGTTGATTAGTGAAGTGCTCACTTTGGTTCTGTCTCTGTTTTTTTCATCAGGTCTTTGTGAAGGAGGGCACCCTGATGAAGGTCAGCAGGAAGAGCCGCCAGCCCCGCCATCTGTTTTTGGTAAACGCCGCTTCCTGTTTTTTTTTAATTTTTGAAATAACAGACACATGCCAGTGGTGACGTTTTATAATCTTTATATTCTCTTCATCGTGTAGCCTCAGTAGCTCCTCTAGACACCTCTGTGTAAAATGTAGAGTCATGAGAGTCTCGTCTCTGTGTCCAGACTGAGCTATTAAGAGCAGAGTTTCCTGACAGGATGTTTCTGAATGCTGACTTCCTGCACCAGTTCTTTACTGACAGCACAGGGAAGGTCAACACCAGCTCCTTGTCTCTGGGCACCTTTTATTACTTTCAAACTACAACCAAGTTAAATATTCAAAGGAAAATTTACCTTCAATTCTTTTATCAATATATGAGCTGTTCAGGTGTCTGCTTTCTCTCAAATATGATGGGATCAAATGGCACTCGGCTTGTCGTGCTCAAAAACATACATTTTAAAAACTCAACGGCAGTTTATCTTTCTAGAAATGAAACAATTGCTCAATATATTCCACAGACAAAGCAGTTTCTTGTAGGAACTATTTTCTTTCTATCAGCATGTCAAAGAGCAGTTATAGCTCAGTAGAAAGAAAAAAAAGGTCTGTAGATTATCTTGAGTAACTGTGTCATGATTTCTGGAAAGAGACATTTTTGGTGAGTTTTAAATAAGTTTTTTAGCTATTTTGTGCCATCTATTTCCATTGTATCTGAGAGGAGGCAGACATCTTAACTCACACCAAAACCATCTAGAAGGATAAATATAAATGTAGAGAAGAGGTCAAATTAATGCCAAACTGTCCCTTGAGTGAAGACTGTGCTTTCAGCTAACACAGGGACGTAGAGAGAGGAGATCTAACTGATAAAGTTGTGTGTATAAAATAAGTAACAATGTAATTCGTGTCATTTTTCACCATCATGTCACCCTAACGTCATTTATTCCATGAAAGAGGCCGTTAAAAAAGAGGGATTCAAAGGGGCAGAAGAAACACTGCAGTTTATAAAAATCCTAACATATAGATAGCTCTGAAATGTTTTAATCAAGAGACATTAGAAAATGAAACGCCTTCGCAAATCATCCATAGAGCACCACCAAAGCACTTTGCTTTTCCCTCCTGTGGCGTTTTTGAAATTTGCGGTCTGGGCTCAACACTAAAAAAGCTCGTAAATGTCTCTTCTGGAGGAATGTTGGTAATCATCGCTGCATAACTTTTACCCCGCCAGTTTCTCCACCCAGACGCTGGTCACGTGTTATCAGCTGTTATTAATGCGGGAGACAGCATCATAAAATAAGTCTGCAGGAGTTGCCAATCTCATAACAAAGTGCTCAAACACACTGGAAATATGACACAGAGGTTAATGATCCAGTTTGATGCCGACTACTTTTTCTATTTACGGAAGTATCTCTTTCATGTTTGATCATAAAAACTCAAGGTAGGGGTTTTAAATTTATAGATCATCACACGGAGAAACTTTCCCCCTTCAGCAGATAAACGTGAAAACAGTTTCCCCGCGTCAAACAGAGCACAAACATCATTCTGCACAGTGAAGCTCAAACAAACAAGTGAGGAAACAATAGGTCGTTTTTTTACAGGAGACATTAAATTTAAGTTATGTGTGATCTTACCAGTAGAGATCTCTAGTTTTCAGTGGACAGTGATTTAACTGTGTGCATGACAAAAATTAATAGATTAAAAAATTATGCTGGTGAAAATGTGAATTTAAAAAAAGCAGGGAAGATTAAAGCTGTTGTGATATAATGAAAACTGAACCATGTTTCGCCATTTTCAACATCGTACATTCAACATAACAGAAAATGGAAATGTGTGATTTAAGGAAAGTGGCAGTAACAAAAAATAAATGAAAAAAGCATAATGAAAATGCTAACAAATTAATATTGGAATTAATAAAATGTATTTGAATTGGAAAAATGTGCTGATAAAGTGTCAACAGATTTAATAAACCCATTTATGTTTTATTTGAAACAGTGTCACTCTGAGACAAAATACTCACAGTATGATGTGATTTTTACCCATCAGTTGAATAAACTGTGTGAAGTCCTAGAACTCAAGTTTTGTAGGAGAGTGCCACCTGCTGGAGAATTGCTGCACATACATGAATGGTGGATTTTGACCTTTTGAACCACTTCATCTATTTTCTTCTGGTCTGAACTTCTGAACAATTATAAATTCTGAGCGTTAACTCTGTCTGTTGCTAGATGAACGATGTGCTGCTGTACACCTACCCTCAGCAGGACGGGAAATACAGACTGAAGAACACTCTGCCGCTCACTGGCTTAAAGGTCAGAGTCTTACATCTTTCATTTCTAACCATGATTTTCCTTTGAAATCCTGCAGAAGTTTATATGCAATCAAAGCTGGAAGTCACCGGTAGAATAAACTCAGCCATGAAAGTAATAAATACTTCACATATATGGAGATTAAATTAGATGATTTACCTGTTTGCAACTAAAGCAGGTAATTAAAGTAAAAATGTAGTCTTTGTGAACTGTAGTTAAGTGTAAAGTTTTACTTCCTGATTTTCTGATTTCCCAGGTCAGTAAACCCATCGTGGAAAATGTTCAAAACGCACTGAGGATCGAAGGAACCGACATCTCTATCACTCTGTCTGCGAGGTAAGTCACTGAGTCCTGTTTGAATAATGGCTAATACCTAATATTAACATTGACAGTGATGAAACTGACTCATCAAAATAGTGTCTTAGTATTTAACATATTTATTTTGTATTGTATTTTCTGCAGTTCCTTCCTTGAACGAGAGGACTGGTTTTACACTCTGAGCCGCACTGTGACTGAACACGCCAGAGGATCTGTGGCGTTCAACAGCTGCTCAGGAGAGGTGAGAAAACTCTGCTGCTTCTCTGTATTTATCAACAGTATTGAGTCATTGCCGAATAACACTTTTCCTCCGTCATGCTTGTCCTCATCCAACCAGAAGCAGATTAATGTCGTGGTGTGTTTCTCTGTGTGTGTTCCAGGCCAGAGATCGCCTGCAGCTGACTCTGGGAGAGAAAGCCCCCACGCTTGTTCCAGTCTCACAAGTGATGATGTGCATGAACTGCACCTCAGATTTCAGCCTCACTCTCCGGAGACACCACTGCCATGGCTGCGGAAGAGTGAGTCACACTGTGGCCAATAATACTTTAAAGGGATAGTTTGTATTTAATGAAGTGTTGTAGAGGTACTTATCCATAGTCAGACAGGCCTGTCGATGAGCTGTTATCTAAGTCCTCTTCAAAGCCACCAGATTCCTTCGACAAAAACAGTCATTTTACCTCACAGAATGCAGGAAGTGCTGGTCAACCGCTGCCTTGATCCGTCAGTTTATTAGTGTTATTGTGTGACTTTGGTGACATAAAAGTTTGAAGTCACAAAACACAAACAAACTAACCGACTGAGGCAGCTAAAGACCAGCATTTCCTGCATCTTAGGAAAATAAAATACGTTTTTTGTTGAAGGAGTCTGGTGGTTTTGGCTAGAGCATAAATAACATCTTCAGTTCCCTGTTGGAAAGATAAAGTGGTGAATATATTCTAAATGTAGAGTACGTTAGAGTTTTTACTGATTTTTTATGTGGCTAAAATACACTAAGCTGCTGCCCACAGCAGTACATTACTTGGCCTCTGTGTCGGTACTCGATCACCTTCTGCTGTATTCAGGTAACACACTGACTATGGATAAGTACCTCATACAACCCCACTTGAAAAAATCAAAACTATCCCTTTCATTTCTGTGATGCGTTATCTTGTGTCTTTAGCATTAAGTGTGCTAAATGTGTCTGTGCTCTTGTGGTGAATTGCTGTTGTTTGACACAGATTGTTTGTCGGAGCTGCTCCAGGAACAGATATCCCCTGAAATACATGAAAGATCGCATGGCCAAAGTGTGTGATCACTGTTACAGCGAGCTGAAGAAGAGAGGTACGGAAACACTCAGTTTAAAGATTCATCCATCACTTTGATTGGCAGTCTGCCTATCAGCCCAGACATTTAGTATTGCTTTTCTTCTGCCCCACTTACAAAGGACTGAAAACAGTTTGGAATAATACATTTATGTGATTGGAAAGAAATATATAAAAGAAAAAGTACAAAAAGGGAAATTTAAAATAAGACCAAAAGTCATGAACTACGAATACTTAGTGTGCATCAAATACACCAGTGCCAGTTGCACAATAATATACTGTAGTTGTCTGAGTTTGATTCAGACTGGGAATAAGGAAGAGCATCATGCAAATAAAACAAGCCCAAACAACTGTTTACACAACTGAATTCAGTGTGTAACACACTTGGATTGTGAGATTACACAACAGTATCTACAATAAACAAGCGATATACAGAAAACTAAAAAGCTGAAGCTGAGGTTAATTTGTTTAAGAAACTTTTACCTTTGTTTTCCTTACTTAAAAAATATGATTATTTCCAAGAAGATATTTCACATTTGTAAAAAAAAATAAAATAAACATCACTACATTCCAATTATTACTCATTTATCCTCAATATGATTCATAAAAAGGATGTAAGGATCTGCTGTGGTATAGTCCAGGCACCAAGTTTGCACCATTAACCTGCCATGTAACATAGTTTGTTAGTGTGAGTGTTACAGTCTCGTCCCTGTCCACTGCTGTGGTTAAAAATCTGCTGTATGTTTCTGCAGGGGGAGACGTTTCTGCACTGTCAGGTAAGAGTAGCCCTCGTCCAAACCGCTCCAGTCGTCCTCTCTCTGCCGTGTTCCAAAACATTCATCCTCCCAACATCTGGAGACATCGGAAAGGCACCGTAACCTTCACTCAGGTACGGCTGCAACATGAGAGGGCCATGCTGGTGGTTTGGATGGCCGCTGTGCTGTGACGCTGGTAGTTATCGTCCTCCTCCTGCTCCTGTTTCATGCAGGTGACAGTGTCGGAGGAAGGCTCCATCAGCGGCACTCTGCAGCGCAGCAAGAAGAGCAAGAGGAACTGGAAGAGGCTGTGGTTCCTCCTAAGAGACAAGGTGCTTTACACCTACCGAGCCCAAGAGGTGAGGGGAAACAGGCACTCCCCTTTAACCTGAACAGCCCATATTAACACTTCAACAGACTTTACACAGTTTTCATCACTTTATCGTATGATCCATTTCCTCTCATTTTCTGTCTGCAGGAGAAAGTAGCATCCGAGACTTTACCCCTGCTGGGTTTCACTGTCAAACTGCCTGACAAGCAGGGGGCAGAGGAGGAGGCCAACATCTTCCAGCTTTACCACAAAAACACTCTGTATTACTCCTTTAAAGCTGAGGACAACTTCACAGCACAGAGGTGAGAAACTTCCTCCCTTGATAGCTGATTTCAAAATGTTAAGAGATTAAGAGTATTGGTCGGATGACTAGAGTTGTAAGAGTTGATGATAACCATCTCAGAAAATGTCTTGGCTTCACCGTATACAATATTTCACAATTATTACGATTATTTTTATCAGTTACAATGACACTTAAAGGGCGGGTTTTTGGTCAAACAAATTCTTTATTAGAACTGAAACTAGAAAGCATATATATAAAAAAAAAGTCTCCCTTTTTAAACAAATATAGTGAATGAGGATGTTGCAATGTTTTGCTTGAACAAAACAAATTAGGGGCACAAAAGGAGCAGGACATTTAAAAATAAATCTAAATAAATCACATGTGGCACAACGTGAAAAGGCGGAGAGGAAAGGAGACGTGCACGTGCAGGTCTGGTTCCATTTTTCAATACTGTACATAAGCAAAAGTACATGATATGATAAATGGTTCAAATGCAGCCTTACTGATGACTCGCTGGGTCACACAATTTTCTATCTTGGGAAAAGAAAAAAAATAAGAAAAACATTCAAGATTATGACTTTTACATTACTCAGTGAGTCCCAACGGGTTTTGTTGGCCCAACATTGGATAGTTTTCCTTGACCCAAAGACAACCATGTAACCTTTGACCTGACTGGCCTGAAGTGGAAACATGAGCAGCACCAAAATTGGAGTTTCAGTGTCTGAACAACAGCAATGTGCAGAGTTTACAGAAACAATTAAGTGAGTAAAAGTTACTCCTCTAGGACAAAATAGACACTTTTCAAATTGGGGAGCATGCTATAAAATTAGCTCAGCTAATAAATGCAGCTATATATCTTGCTGACAGGCACAGAATCAGTGGTGTTTAAGTGAAGAAGTTACTCTTTTTAGCACAACTGCAGGTGTTTCTGTTTTCCTCCTATTGTAATCCCCTCTCTTCACACAGGTGGGTTAATGCCATGGAGGAAGCCACAGTTTTATAGGATCAGCTAAACAGAAGCCTGCTGCCTTCCTTCGAATACGAACAGACTGTGAAACCAAAAGTGGGATGATGGGAGGGAAAGAAAAAAAAAAGGTATTTGATTATGTCTGCAAGTGTCTGGATGGACTGAACAAAAGAAGACATCCTGTTCTTTGAGAGGGGACACGATTACCTACTTTGTCGACCTCCAGTGTCCCCTGCCTGCTGTTACAGCAGGTGTGATGCTGAGAGCCACGAGAGGAGAGGCGCTGGCCCAGATACCTGCCAGTGTGGAACATCACACTGATGTGACCTGTATTTCCCCCAACAGCTGATCAGCAAACTCAAAATCATAGAGAACATTATACATTTAGGGGGTCTCTGATTTAAAGTGTTTTTTCAGGGTATCAAATATTTCCGATACAAGAAAAGTCTGGACCATCATATACTTAAACAACAGAGATTTTACTGTCGTTTTCCATGTAGGCTGAAAAAATAGTAACACATTTCAGCCTCACTCAAAAAATGTCCAAATGTGGAATGTCCTGATTGTCAGTAAAAAACTGAATTAGTTATGCCTTCATTTCAATATGTGTTCCTCCGCTGGATTAAATCTATGACTAACACTCTGAAGCACAGGCTGTGTCAAAGAATGAGTAATTTCATATGTATGGAAGTGTCTGTAGCTTTGCCATGCACTGTATTGATGGAGATGGTCCTGCCAGTAAATAAACAGTTTCTATGCCTTTTTTTGCACTGATATATAAAAAGGAATGAACGTTAAAAAAGGAATATGAGTATCTTCACTGTAGAGGCCAGAAGCTTCAGCTACTGAACTTAGTTTATTTACTTACCATACTTTTTTTATTTTTTTTTTTAAATATGGCCAATTATTGTTTAAAAAACGTCAAATAAGTATCAGGTAAATTCTTATTTGTATAAAGACTCCACATCCAGTTGTGCTCTGGACTGAACCATGAATCCCTGATATCACTGATCTGCATAATCAGTGTGTTGGACTTTGTACTGTAACTGATGATTTATTCAGTTTGAATTTCTAACACTATTATTTTTAAATCAAGTAAAGGAGGCTTTAAGTATGGAACCAGTGTCTGTGTTTTCTCTTGATCCTCCTCATGTCCTCTAGGTGGCAGGTGGACTGAACATTAAAGTACAACAGGCTGACATTGACTTCCTGTCACTGTCTTTTGTTGATGGAGCTCAGGACATACATTGAAAATGGAAACATTTCCTGCCATGCTGCTGAGCAGTTTGCTCTAATATTAGTCTGAATGGACATGTGGTCCATGTGTGGCCTGATCAGATGAAACACCAAGCTGGCTACTGTGTTTCCGATCGCATTTTGAGCTGCTGGGGAAGACATCAGGGACTGAGTGATGCGTAGACCAGAGTGTGCTGTGCGGCCAAAGAAAGGCCAGGCCTGCTCTGCTTCTCGTCTCCCCCCCTGAGGCTCCCTGACCCAGAATGATATTAGGCAGAAAGTTTGCTTTCTGGGGCTCCTGAAAAGTTGCAGACACCTCGTCCTATATAGAGGACAGATCATTCATCACTGCGCTCTGCCTCTCTAGCCCCAATTCTGTTTTCTCCCTCCTCTGTCGCTTCACTCTTTTCTTTTTTTTTTATCATATCTTAGCAGTGTTTTCTTTCATTTGTTGCTGTTGGTTGGTGACACAATACACAAATGACAGTTTTTCAAGTGTTTATCTTCCCACACTTCCTGCACCTGTTCCTTCCTGCTGGAATAACCTCTCTTAATTGGCTCTGGTTCAGTGTTGAGTGGAAAATGTACCTCGTGTCATCCTAACACAACACTTAAACTGAAAAGCTGCCAAGAAACAAGAGCAAATCAGTTGAAATACCCAGTTTACCTTCACACAGAAGTGTTATCTGTCAACCTATATATATATGTGTGTGTGTGTGTGTGTGTGTGTAAAACAGGGCTTTCATTTTTGTATTTTACCATACTTCTGCTTGTGATTTTTCTGGTTGCAGCAAAGCATTTAAAAAACAGGAAACTGTTGACTCGAGCTAGCTGAAGAGCAAACACCAAAACGGAAAAGTCCAATCACCCTTTGATGAGCCGCTCTGTGCTAATTAAATAGAGAAGCAAGTGGTGAAAGCTTGCTGTGATGATTGTGGAAAGCCTTTTTGTTTTATTACAGTGGGGCAGCAGCAGTGTCATAATCCAAGCTTACTTCATAACGCTGCAGGCAGGAGCAATGCAGAGAGAAGCAAATAATCAATCACACACACACAGCCTACTCAATAAGGTCGGACTCATTCGGCTCTGTTATATGTGCTCAGCCGCAGGAGTCATTACCAGCTGATGCCAAAGATTATTTTTTTGAGCTCACTTCCTTTTCTACGGCTTCTTTCTTTTCTTCACCATGATGCTCTGACGGCAGAGTTGTGTGAACAGTTTTTAACAACAAACTTTTTGGCCATTTTCAGCTTTAGTCTGAGAAGCCAGTGCAGTGTTTGTGTTGATGTCGTGAGTTATAACAGCATGCCTTCTCATCTAGTGTTGTGTGGGCGGCAGCTCCTCAGGGGTAAAAGAAAGACTTGATTACGTAATAGCTGGAGATTTAAATAAAAAGACTGAAAATAGGACAAAGGGGGAAAATAGCCGTGTCCACCTGACATTGGCTTGACATTTCTGGGTTTGCACCTTGTCTTGTGTCTCTCGGCGCCCTTCAGAGACGGGGAGGGGGAGAGAGAGAGAAAAGATGTGGAGAGGATGGTGGAGGAATAGAGGGACACACTCTTATGTCCCACTTTGCAAACTCTTTGCAGCCTACACTGCCAAGTCAATGTTACACCTATTCCACCTCCCCTAAAGCTTTAAATAGCCCGCTCTCCCTCAACAGGACAAACAGAGAGAAACTCTGCCTTCTGCACACTCTGCACCTACGACTGAACATTTATTATCCCTGTTGCCTAAACATGGAGTCTACAGTGTGCTTTCCATTCTGTGACCATTCTGTCATCGGCAGCGATCTGCAGAGAGAGAAGCATAAATGCGTGTCAGCAGGGCCGGCAGCTGTCACCGAGGGATGTAAAATCTGTCTGGAGCCTTTGAGCCAAGACACACACAGTCAGGGTGTTGTTTTTTCTTTTATATTCAAAGGATACTTTGACCTTTGGGGAAATATGCTTTGTAGCTTTCTTGGCAAGATGAGAAGCTTGATACCACTGTGTCTGTCAGTTCAATATGAGGCGAGTTAGCTTAGCTTAGCATAAAGACTGGAGATAGGGTAAAACACCTAGTCTGGCTCTGTCCAAAGGTGACAATAGCTGCCTACTAGGACTTCTGAAATTCATTAATAAACATGTAACATCTCGTCTTGTTTAATCTGACAAGTTTGTGTTGTGTTGGACTATTTCTTTGCTGGTAGCAGTTGCCAGGCAACCAGTGGAGACTCAGAAAGTCCCAGAAATAGTCCAGCACATGACACTCGTAAAATGACAAATTATGGTTTTTACACTACAGTTTTTGTATTATTAAACAAGTTATGTTTTTTAATGTTCTGTGCTAAGCTTTAATGTAGCTTCATATCATATATGACAAATAACATTTTTGTTTTTCTAAAAATGTTGAATATTCCTTTAAGAGACCATATTTTCCAAGGCTGAAACTTTTCTAGTCATCATTAAAGATAATTAAAAACACAGTATTGTATAAAGAAACTGGATTACAATCAGTCAGTCTGAATAGCAGGAAAGGCGAAATGCAATCTCAGACGTGTTATCTGTGTAAAACAGAGCTTTCATTTTTGTATTTTTACTATACTTCTGCTTATGATTTATTTGGTTGCAGCAAAGCATCAAAAAACAGGAAATTCTTGACTTAAGCTGTTTGAAGAGCAAACAACAAAAACAGAAAAGTACAAGCACACTTTAATGAGCCGCTATGTGCTAATTAAATGCAACAATTCGACTATCATGACAACAGTTTGGCCTTTTATTAGTTATATATATATATATATATATATATATATATATATATACATTATTCATTATCTGGATATAGACTGGCGTCCGGTCCAGGGTGTACCCCACCTCTCGCCCAATGCAGCTGGGATCGGCTCCAGCCCACCGTGACCCGGGTTAACCCGGATAAGCGGTTACAGAAGATGAATTAATTAATTATCTGGATATCTGCTGACTACACAGACATACTGAGAAGGGTCTATCTGCAGTGTGAGGATACATGTCACAACCACTTAGATAACTTCCATGATTAATTTACTTATTTCAACCAAAACCTTTTCCTAAACCCAACCACGTAGTTTTTTTACCTAAACCTAACACAAACTAAAAGTAAGAAAATTGGGATTATTTCATGGTATAACGTGTCGTTTGACTGATAGACGATTGGTTCTATAATTGCTCTAGTAGCATGATGTGTGTTATTGATGCCTGTGTCCTTTGAGATTACACTGTATCTCCTAATTTGCATTTCTTTATTGATGCTGCTTTACAGTTAAAACAATTACTGTAAAGTTACCAGGGTGGGCGAGATGCCAGCAATTAATTTAACCAAAAAGTGATTTGTCCTTAGATTATTTCATTTCAAGATATAACATGATCCAGTATTGATATGTCTTTTCTTATAAGAAATTATCTTCTTGGGGTAGGACGTATGGGTTAG
Source organism: Serranus cabrilla (assembly GCA_903364295.1). Lineage (NCBI taxonomy): Eukaryota > Metazoa > Chordata > Actinopteri > Perciformes > Serranidae > Serranus > Serranus cabrilla. The sequence continues at coordinate 149,111 of CAFUXE010000012.1, read as the reverse complement.
TAATGACTCCAATAAAATCACAACTTATTTGGATATAAAAACATCACAATAACAAACCCAGCAATAAATGATGCAACTTTCTCCTGTCTGTGCCACAGCTGAGCCATACAGCCATATGGATCAACTCCACACATAGGGAGTTTCTGTGTGGATCTCCATCAGGCTTTGTACGCTAAATTTAACATCCGCCTGTTCTACAGCCTATATACATCCCACGGGTGGGTCATGACAGTTGGTATGTGTGAATGTGTGAATGTGTGTTTGCTAGAGGAGGAACAGAAGGAGAGGCTTCCTCTAGCTTTGAATGTGCTTCTGTCAGAGTCAGTGAAGAGCAGTCGGGCAATGAAGTTTTTGGTGCACACGGTCTCCACCGTAGACATCCTGTGTCTGCCATGACTCACAATTTGCCTGTTACATAAGACCTCAGAAGAGAGAGGGGAACACTGACACACCTGTGCACGGGTTAGCCTGTCCCTGGCAGGTTTCACTTTACATTCATTCTTTGCACTATAGCAGCACATACAGTCTCGTGCTAATAAACCACACCTAAACATCCAATTATGACTCACTCTGCAGGGATTTAAAGCAGCGTTCCTCATTTAGATGTTTGTTAACTTCAGCCAAAATTTCATTAGTGTCATCCGATGAGAATAGCTGCCCTTGCTCATTTGTACAAACAAGTACTTGGATGTGTGTGCGGGGGGTGTGTTTGTGAGGGGGTATGTGCAGGCATGAAATAAATAAAAGGATATGGATAATTTGGTACTACTTTAGAACAAGAAAAGATCCCTTGGCTGCAGGAGCCAGATCTGCCACCTCCTCACCAGCACAAAACCCAGCTCAAACCTAAAAACTACCACTGCAGCCTACAGCACCAGCCACGTGACCCCACCCCCTGCCACACAAACACTTGAAGTGGAAAGAAAACCATCTCTTCCCCCACATACCAGGCTATGCTACAGCAATCTAGGGCACACTCACCAGCAATGCAGATCTGTATCTACAGTTATAGTTGCCTGGGCAGGTTGTTGTTTTTTTCCAGCACAGGTGATCAAGTGGTCTGCAGTGATGAACACACATCATCATGTAAATAAGCCAGGGGGCGTGAATGGAAAATGTGTGGCTGAAGCATATTTGTGTGTAAAGGAAAAGTGGGAAAACGCATTATAATAACTGACAGGACCTTTATTCAAAATAGGGTGCACTGAAACTATTAAATATGTGCGTGTGAGAGAGAGAGTGAGTGAGAGAGGGAGAGAGAGTGTGTGTGTGTGTGTATGTGTGTAGCAGGTAAACGTCACAGCTTGCCGAGAAAGCCTCTGTGAGCGCGCGCCACACTTCCTCAATCGACGGAATCACAGAGCGAAAAAACGAGAGGAAGAGAAACAACTGCAACTTTCGTCGTGCTGCGGTGACACAGACACAGCGACGAGTTTTGCGGGACGAGGTGAGGCTGCCATTATTATTTTTATTGTTAAGTCGAGTTTTCCACACGAGTCTTAAGTAGGAGGGGGGGAAAAGTTGTTCAAATACCCCAAAATGTTCCCCATCGTCTTCTTTCATGTGTAATGTTCGTTCAACCGTAGCCGTTGGCGCTAACGTGAACTCTTTCTGTCTGAAAATATAATGTAACGTCTCTCAAAAAACTTACATTAGCAACTTTAAAACAACGGCTATGCATTTTTATTGCCATTAACAGCATTGTCACTACTTAACTAGCTGTTCTGTAAGACATACAATCCCGACCAACTTTTTCAGACAGTGTCCCCGCGTTTAATTAAGATGAACTGAATGATGGTGCGACGGAATCTGTAACCTGTTAGATTTTGTGTTGCTACAGAGTCCACAGTGGAAAAACAAAGGGCTGATTGGTTGATTAAACATTAACATGTGAACGTGTTAGGACTCAGCGAACTGTTCGATGCTGGCAACCACTTTATGCTTTGACAGCTCTCAAAATGTGTGACCCCCTCTTAATAAAGTAGGGTCGCCAAAACTGTAGACGGGTGTGCGGCCATGATGGCGAAGGCGATATGGAATTCCAGTTGAGGTCACAGAATCTCACGGGTCACAGAATATATTGTAACACCGGGCGTGAGGAGGAATGTGGGCAGGTCTGGACAGAAAAAAAAAATGGGAGTAAATAAACAAAATAACAGTTAGATACAGTGTATGTATGTGGGGATACATGCGACATATATTTTATAAAGTCACGATAAAGATGATAAGATCTAAGGTCTGACACTTGAAGTAACAACTGCAACTGACAAACAACCACATCCTTTAGACAGAAATGTAAAACACTCCGTTCATGCTCTTCAAATGGTTGCAGTTGTACGTTAAATCACAGCTTTACTATGCTTTATAAATACAGTAGTGTTTGTTTGTTTTTGTTTTTACAGTGTTTTAGTTTTTGACATGTGAAGGATTTCAAACTGGTTGCAATATGTTTTGTAGCATCGGGTGTGTGTGACGCAGAGAAGTACATGTGAGGACGTGTTTCCATCACCAGCAGCAACAGTGTAGTTTAATGCAGGCATGCTAAATTTTCAATGCTTGTATTGTGAGGTGGCAATAGAAGTTGTACAAGCTCCCTCTCTTTTTTTGCATTTTACTTCTCTATTCTTTTTCTTTTCTTGTCATGGTGGAGCAAGAGTACTACTCACACCTCCCAATTTCTACTTCTCTTACCGACTCTACCGACCAAGTGTTTGTATACACTCTGGTATCCAGCACTCAGAAAAGTTACTTATGCCACTGCCACAACAGTTTTGTACCTGTGTTATAGCTGCTTATCATATTTTTAAGATATGGTGTTCAAACATGAGCAAACATGCACCAACAAAGTTTTCTGCAGTGTGATTACATGTCGTATGAGCCCAGATTCCTGGAGTAATATTGTAATATTTTAACCTTGCTACTCCTGCTAAGACACATGCTCTTTTGTTGGCCATTATTGCAAGTACCAGGAAGTATTTTGTATAAAGATGAAAATTAGGAAGTTACGTGGAAGTCTGAAAGTTAAATTATACTGGTGCATGGGGCATAACTACTGAATTTAACAGATGGAACAAATCGAAACTGCACATGAACAGTTTTCTAGGTAATCAATCACTACCGCCCTCAATAACACAGTGTGCTTGCTATTGATTAACTGCAAAAACCCTGACATCACAGCTTACAGCAGCAGTGTGTGAGCGAGTGAATATGGTCATTCATTCCCCTACCTCAAAAAAATGTTTCACTGTATTTTTTTTTTCTGTGTCTTACTTTTCTGGTCTCATTGTGGGAGATTTATGATTCAAGATTGTGAATACCAGCTAGGCCTACTGTGGTGCGCTGCATGCTTGTATTTGGATTAGCGACATGTTGAGGCTCGCTTTGCCTTTGTAGCACAGGAAAACACCTCCACTGTTGCAGCTGCAGTCTTTCAGAAACACGGTCAAGAAAACGCTGTGACAGGGAACCATACAAGTAGCAGAGACCTAAATGATACTGGGCCATTGACATTGTGGCAGCATTTTTATTCAAAGAGGTGTGGACTGAACATGCAAGACAGCATGGGTGTGACTGAAAGACCTGGCCAACATGTGAGGCTGATGGGTGTCACCTTTTTCCTTGCACTTGCAGAACCTGGTGGTGCATACTAGGATGTTACAGAAAAAGTTGTGGTTCCACATTGTAACACATGTGAGCTCTTGCAACCAGTTCTGTAAAATCAACAGCTATTCCCCAGCATGTAGGGTCATATCGATGTCTTACTGATATATACTGACTTTTGTTTTCAATAATTTAATCATTAGGTCTCTCCCTTTCAGATCAGACAGAAAAGGGACAAATGCCCATCACAAGAGCCCAACATTATGTTAATTAGTTTTTTTAAGTATTAGATTTGATAAAAATAATTAATAACAGATATATTGATTGTCATATTGGAAACATCTGAAATATAAAACATTTTTTGTTTATTTGATTTATTTTACTTTTACTAGCTTTGGAATCAGTTACAAAACACCTTCAATAGTCAGCCCGCCACATTAAAGAGGTGTGTTGACAGAAGTGTAAAAATGTTTTGTGTCCTTCCTTCTTTTGGGTGTGACTGATCCTAAATATTTTAAGTGAGATGACTTACAGCAAGTTTACAACTTTATGTTGCTCATACTGAGGTTTCCATTTTTTCCCCAGTTAACCCTAAAACTAGTATCTGACGAACTGCTGGCAGACCCGGGCCTACAGACTGTCTTTCATAGGCTGTAGCTGATTTAGGTTAAAATCTAAAGTGAAGATACACATATTAAACTAAAAGACCAAAGGAATCCATTGGTCATGCTAAATGGTCATGAAGGGGGCGTCATAACGTTCCAAAGTTAGGCATGGTTTTGCCAAGGAAAAACCAACATGGCCGTTTCACAGGGGTCCCTTGACCTCTGACCTCAAGATATAGGGATGAAAATAGTGTTATTTTCACCTGTTTTGTCTATGTGTAATGTTTGTCCCTACAGTCAGAATTTCTCTGTAGTCAGACAATTTTCTGAAAGTTATGAGGTTGTGTTTTTGGGGCAGTTTTTGCTTATCTAAATAGATGGTCTAAAGATAGAGGGTGTCATATGCTGTACAGACTGTAAGGCCACTAGAGGGAAATTAGTGATGTGTGATCTGAGGCTATATAAATAAAAGTAACTTTCCATGACTTAAACAGATGTTGCGTTGTCCTTGCAGGTGTCAGCTATATGTTCTAAATCTACTTCTCAAATGTCAATTATGGGAGCATCCCTATCTTCTTTCTCTGATATTGTTTGGTCTCACAATGTAACTACACATACCTATAACACTTATCTCCAAGCTTAACTTTGAATCAGCAGTATTGCTGCAGAATATGCAACAGTGTGTGTGTATGAAATATAATAAGTGGATGTGATGACAAACTGCAGCTGTGTGTAACTAACATGTCATTATAGATAAATGTCACCAGGGTAACACTATGTTTGTCCATCTCTGAAAGCAGGTGACCTTGGTACTCGTCACCATGGCTCCTTTCTTGAGGATTGCCTTTAACTCGTATGACTTGGGCATCCTGCCTCCTCTGCCTGACCCGCCTTTCTGTGCAATCAAGATGAAGGAAGCCTTGGCAACTGGTGAGAAACTATTTGATACCTGACACCACCTTGTCCATTACAGAAGTTGTTGTTTTTGTAAAATAAGTCACTTCCTTTTTATCTCTATCACTCGAAAACATCAGAAGATAATTTCTTTCTTTTCCCTTCGTGTCCATCTTCCTATCCTAGAACGAGGTAAGACCCTGGTTCAGCGGAAACCCACCATGTACCCTGCTTGGAAGGCCAGTTTTGATGCGCACATCTATGAGGGTCGAGTGCTGGAGGTACTACTGATGAAGACAGCGGAGGAGCCACTGGCTGAGGTCTCTGTTGGAGTGTCTGTCCTTGCAGAGCGCTGCAAGAAAGCCAACGGGCGAGCTGAGTTTTGGGTAGGACATTACAGATTGTCCTCTGTCCCTATAGAGCAATATCTCTGCGTGACTCAGGATGTAACTGTCTGTGTGTCTTACTGTGTGTTTGTGTGTTCAGGTGGATCTCCATCCTTCTGGGAAAGTGATGATGGCAGTGCAGTATTTTCTGGAGGGAGTGGATACAGGTAAAGTAAATTATATGAAAGCATTCTTTACTTTCCTTTGTTCTCTGCTTGTATTCTGTAGTCATTGTTATTTTCTGTGGGAATCTGATTTCTTTGTTTTCTCTGATTTGAGTATTTTAATGTTATCACCAAATCCCTTGTATGCTTGGTATAGAATCTTAAGTATTCCTCTATAACATTTCACATTTCTGAATAAAAATGCATTTTATCTGTAGCTCCACATCCAGTTTGTCCAATTTCCAGCCTGGTCTAATCATTCCTTTGATAACTATGGACTGGAATCACTCCACCCCACCCCCACCCCCATGTATGCAAACACTGTCAGTGTTTTTCCTTGCGAATATTATCTTATCATTCACAAGCATTCACATGAATCATTTCTTTGGGCCCCCATAGATTAAGGCTACCAGTTAGTGATAAATGACCTTTGTTTTCTCATTGCAGTAATGTGTGATTACTGGTCTGTGTTTGTCTGTGTGTCTTGAAGAGAGTAAGCAGGCTGTCAAAGAAGAGGAGGAGGGTCCTACCCTGAACCGTAGACGAGGGGCCATCAAGCAGGCCAAGATCCACTTCATTAAGAACCATGAGTTCATCGCCACGTTCTTCAGACAGCCCACTTTCTGCTCTGTGTGCAGAGAATTTGTCTGGTCAGTCCAACCTGTTCTTCCCCTCTTAACCAAACCTCCAAGGCAGCTAAAGGGGAATTCATAAACCGTTGATCAGATAGACTAAAAGAGAAACTGATCACCACTTTGAGATAAAAAGAAACATAGTATTTAGAAACTTGTTTAATACAAAATAATAATTATATATATATAAATATAAAACTAATCAACTTAATATTTAAGCTGTAACATCTGAGGCAATGACAAGGTTTGTTGTTTTTGAAGGCAACAGATGTGCTTTGAGGCCCATTTTGGTCTCTGGAGAGGAAGTTTGTAAAAAAGGAAACCCTGATACACAAATCAGCATGGGTGTAGTGCAGCTGTTCATTGTCACTATGTGATTAATCAGCAAACCATTCACATGATCAAAGAATTGTTAGATATTTCCCAGTTCATTGATTGGATACAGACGGATCCATTTGTGTCACTTTACCTCCCACAGGGGACTCAACAAGCAAGGCTACAAATGCAGACGTAAGTGTACAATAATTCAAAAACTCCTGTTGTGTGTATTTCTGGAAACACAACCTAGTGCATAGATAATGTAAATTAAAAAGTACATCAATGTTTTATTTGCAGGACTGTTGAATATGATATGGTGAGACAAAAATCAAAGTACAACATTTTTTTTTTCTTCATTTTCTTTATTTTTATTTTATTTTATTAGAATGCAATGCAGCTATCCACAAGAAATGCATAGACAAAATCATCGGCAGATGTACCGGTACTGCTGCCAACAGTCGGGATACTGTGGTACGTATCACATATTTGTGCAGTACACCATGTACTGTGAGTGTTCTCCATATGTCTCACAATTTCAGTTTAGTGTGGGCATTTTCTCACTCTGGTTTTTGCTGTTATAGTAGTGTTTACTTTTTGAGCCGTTTTAACAACAATGGCATTATCATTAAACTGGCAGGTGCTCCTGGGTCAGAGTTTAAAGGGATACTTCAGATTTTTTGAAGTCAGATGTACATGATACTTGTCCATAGTCAGTGTACTACTCACAGTAGATGTTGGTTGGCTCACCCCATTTTAAAGAGACTTGCATGGAAGCTAAGTGATGTACTGATTTGGATGGTGGTGGCAGCAAAACTATTTTCTTTTACCTCACAGAACACAGGATTTGCTGTTCTACCACTGCCTCAACACTTATTTTATTTGTGTTATTATGTGTCTTTGGTGAAACCAAACTAAGCCTTTAAAACACCAAAGTTACACAATAACACAAAGAAAACCACAGATCAGGGCAACAGTAGACCAGCAACTGTTGTGTTCTGCAAGGTACAATTGCTGTTTATGTCAGTGGAGTCTGGTGCTTTACAGCTGTCTGACTGCAAGGTAAAGCAGTAAAATATTTTTAATATAGTATACACTTAAAGTGAGATTGAATTTTTTTAAGTGGGCCTTTTTTTAGGTAGTAGAAAAGTATGTTTTGCTGCATTGCCCAGCTTCCGTGCTGGTACTCTGCCTGCTTCTTCAGACTGGGTGTATGCCGACTGCCATCTACTGTCTGTAATACAACTGACCATGTATGGATAAGTACAAAATACAACCTCACTTAAAAAAATCTGAACTATCCCTTTTATACAAAGGAAGATACCAGTCAGGGTACACATCCAATAAGATGTGCCTTTCAATGATCATCAATACTGGTGGATAAAGACGGTCAAAGACCATCTGATAATGGTTGCATGGAAATTATCAAGCACACACATGGGGTGTGGTCTCAGAGAGGCACTCTAAATCAGTGTAGAGGTAAACCTGGGAGAAAACAAGGAACATTTTATCCAACAGTTTGGTCAGTGTAAGCTCAGAGAGGGAAGCAGACAAGAAAGCAAAAAGAAAAGAAAGAAAATGAGGCCTATGCGCAGGCCTGCGAGGTATCACAGGCCAGTCATTAGAATTCCTCTGCTACCGGTCCTTCATGGAGATGATGACTCCCGTTTGTCCCTGCAGTTTCAGAAGGAGCGCTTTAAAATTGACATGCCGCACCGTTTCAAGACCCACAACTACATGAGTCCCACCTTCTGCGACCACTGTGGAAGTCTGCTCTGGGGTCTTGTCAAACAAGGCCTGAAGTGTGAAGGTACTGTACAGATATGACTGACTAGGTGTTTGAGTGTAAGTGTACTTTTATATTCAACATCCCTTTTTGCTCTGTTTGTAGATTGTGCCATGAATGTCCATCACAAGTGTCAGGATAAAGTAGCCAACCTCTGTGGTATCAACCAAAAACTACTAGCTGAAGCACTCACACAAGTCAGCGCGGTGAGTTCATGGAGACTATCAAGTCAAACTAAAGTGTAAAGGTTTTTAAGGACAAGCCTGACTAAAATACCAAACCACCTAATTCAATCATTCCCTGGCTCTTTCAGGATATCTGATTACATTATTTCTTACATAGCTATTAGTATGCTGAGATGGGTTTAAAGAACATACATGGAACTTGATGATGAGATGGTCACTTTTGTAAATAACAACTAAATACATTTTAATGCCCTGCACAAGGTAATAGTTTTTTTTCCACTTATCACAAACATTTATACTTACAAAAATTGCATTGTTGTGTTATTCAAGAGGTGTTAGTCTGGAGGCGAGTCTCAACTTGGTAACATTTAAATTGGATGTTTTCCAAGTCGAAGGATGTGAACTTGTAATCTTGGAACAAAAATATAACAAAATAAAACTATGTTTGTTACTGATAAAATGCATTTATTTTGAAATTCCCACATTTGATTTATTATTTGTATTGTTAAATAAGAAGAGATAGTTTTTCATTTGAATGTCTGGAAGAGTAAGAACACTGCTGTACCCTTGAAAGACAGAGCATGTCTGTAGACTGCTCTGAACAATATTTTGCTTAAGTATTAAATGACACTCAATACATCATTACAATGTGTTACTACAGTTCTACTAACACATTATAATGCCCTGATAGGAAGTTGATTATCAACAATGGCCTATCAAAAAAACATCAAACTGAGTGTCATGTGAGTGTGAAACTCCTAAGCCCCAGTGTGTGTTGACAAATTGTTGAGTGTGAGACATCTGACCTTGATGGGAACCTGAGCTTCCTGTCCTGGTGTGTTTAAGAACTGGCTCGTTGTGGAACCCTCGGTTCCCTTTTTCTCTTTTTGCATGCCTCTAAATGTATGTAGTTCAGTGGAAAGGCAGAGAACACAATAATTGTTTAAGAGGAGAATTAGACAAAATGTTTTCCATTGGATATACCACCACTCGATGAGTAACCACGGCTGGGAAACTATTTGCCTGGCTGTTTCATGCTTATTTTTTATTTTTCTTGCTCTATTCCATCAGAAATCGTCGACCCGCCGTTCAGATCCCAACCTGCCTGATCTGTCTGATATTGGAATCTACGATGAAGTTAGCAAGCTTGCTGGACTGGATATCAATGGTCAGTGGTCGTTTTTCTGTATGTGCATGAACTCACATGCACTCATGTGAGCAGTAAAGGCTCTTTTTTGATAATAATAATTGCAGAAAGATATGCAAAAGTGTTTACCATAATTATATTGTTAAGTATATTTATGTGTGGTAATTGTTTGTTCATTAGATGGATCTCCCTATGGCAGACTGTGGGAGGGGTCCAACCAACGGCCTCAGTCTCGTATTACCCATCTGACCCGCATCAACGTGGACAACTTTGTCTTCCACAAGGTGTTGGGAAAAGGCAGCTTTGGAAAGGTACAAAGCAACCGTGTCAGTGTAAAGTTAAATGTGAGACTGCTATTTAGAAGAAAAAAAAACAAGAGTGAGAGGATAACCATGACTGTCAAAACATGTACACACTGGAACACACAGGCCTCATGCAGAAATAATGGCATAAAATGTAGGTGTTTGATCAAGCTGTGGATTAGGTGTTAAAATTAATTAACTCTTAACTTGACATTTCAAGCTTTCTGCTCTACTTAAGACAAAAAAATCATCTTGTCTCAATGTGTATGTGGGGGATTGCCCTTTTTGTGACATACCTTAGACTTTTATATGTGTGTATGTTAAGCGTAACTGTTTTACTCCTCTGCTTAATGTATTAAATGTGCTCTGTGCTAAGTTGGGGATGGGCGTCTTTTCTGTTGCTCTGTATATACCGGGGCCTGTGTTCTCATTTGGAAGGAGGGCAATATGTGTGCTGCTGTTTCCTGTGTGGTCAGGCCAAACTGGCCTCATGGTCTGAAACACAGGTGTGGGAGTGAAGGTGCGAATGCTGAGAGGTGGTTTTGATGGGTTGATTTTAGCCATGTTTGGGGATAACTTTGTTTTATACTGATGTTTTTTGTTTTAACATTTTCTTTGTCTTTTTTTTTCACATTTCAAATACTAAACACACACACAAACATGGTTTTGAACCCCCTCCCTATCCCACCCATATGCTTACTAAAGAAAAAAACTCAAAAGGAGCAGGTAGTGGTTAGATTAGAAAAAAATAATAACAATAAAGTAAAATAAATAATGAATAAGTAAAATGTAAAATAGAGGCAAAATAAACAATCCTGGGTTACTCTAATGACTAATGGTATATTTTTAGGTTAAATCTGATTAAGCCTTGGCAAAGTTTCAGTGTAAGGTACTGGTGTTTTTTAAGACATATGTTTAAAGGACAAAACGTTAAAATCTTCTCTTTTTTTCCCTACTTGTCTATTTTTTCCTCTTCTCATCTCCCTATCTATTGTTCCTTCACCACACAGGTTCTCCTGGCCGAGCTGAAGGGTCGTGGAGAGTACTTTGCAGTAAAGGCTCTGAAGAAAGACGTCGTGCTGATGGATGATGATGTGGAGTGCACTATGATAGAGAAGAGGGTCTTGGCTTTAGCCTGGGAAAACCCTTTCCTCACACACCTCTACTCCACCTTCCAAACCAAGGTAGATGACTTTCATCTCATTACTGTCTGTTTATTTTTCCTATTCAACGCCATTGGTTGGAGTAGTATCCTTAATACTCAAAGTAAAAACTTGTCAACAGGAGCATCTGTTCTTTGTGATGGAGTATCTGAACGGAGGAGACCTGATGTTTCATATTCAGGAGAAAGGGCGCTTTGAACTCTACAGAGCCACGTGAGTCACACCAGTCAAACAGACATAACAACAAAGAGACACTACGTGTTAGCTGTGCAGGGACTCACACATACAGAGCCAATGAGCTGATGGAAAGCAGATACTTGTAAAGAAGAGCCCACGACCCTCCCGATGTTACTCTCTTCGCCTCCCTCCCATTATGTTTTATTTTTTTCCGTTTACATGATATATTGAACCCTGATGGGTTGGGGCTGGTGTCCAGAAGCTGCTGCTCACGAGCAGACTGGCCTTGTAAGGACTAAGCAGCTCTTAGAGCCTGTGTGCTGTTTGTATGAGGAGGTATCAGTTACTGCCACCCACCTCTCCACTCATCACTCTGTGGGAATCCCTCCAGAAGAAAACAAAGGCCCACTGGTAAAAGAGAGTGTTGTGAAGGCTAAAGCTTTGTGGCACCTGCGCCATCGCCAACTAAAGTTTTTAAAATTCTCACATTTACAGAGATGAAGTGAAACATTTTTTTGCAGGTGCTATTAGACCTAAGCACCTTCTCTTTAATAAAATGTCTTCCATCAGTAGCTTTTTGGAGCTTTTTTATTGTATCAAAGAGTTAAACAGCACAGCTTAACAGCTATTGTACACATATTTGTATAATTTTGAGCACTTTAACACAGTTAATAAGTACCTTTGCACAGAATGCACATATTTCAAAAAGATAAAGTTGAGTTGCTCTCATACTTAAACAACAACACAGAGGCTCCATAGTTCAAACCAAGACAGCAAACATTATTACTCCTTTCAACCATGATAAAGGTAGTGAGTAGCTGATCGACTCCCTCCGTTTTTACCTTTCGCAGTAAAGGCCAAGACATATACACTACATCACTCTTTACCAAAGGGAGTGTAAATTCACTCAAAGGAAGCTCAATAAAATAGATTACAGTAACCTAAGAAAATACAACAGCTTCAGACAGATAGCCAGACACTGCTCTGGATCAAAAGGATCCCGGGAGTTGGCCCCCAATTTGCACAAATCTTTTAAATAAACGTGATGCAGCTGATGAAAATTTGCATTACTTCCAGTATTAAAAATGTAATGTATTTGCAGGTTATTATTTTCCATTTTTGTGTCATTATTCAACACGACCCTGGTGTGTAAAGGATAACATTAAGATAATTTGTAGTGTCATAAATTACCTTTGAGGTGAAGCAAAGCTGGTTTGGTTTGATTCTTGGTGTCAGAGGCCAACAAAGATATGCACAGTATGCTTTAGTGCATATAGTGCTGTGCAACTAGTTTCAGTATCAATTAATTTAACTTGTCTTTCTTTTACACTAGTATACACTAGTATTTATACCATTGTTTTTTAACATGCTATCAAATCAAATCAAAATTACTTAATTTAACCCCAAGGGGAAATTCATTAGTCTGTTGACTTGTGAATTAAACAGCCTGATGGCTGTAGGAGCGAAGGATCTCTTGAATCTCTCTGTCCTGCAACGAAGACAGAGGAGCTGGTGTGTGTTTCAAAAGTAGGTTGAACAATAACCAAGAAAATGTGGTCTGTGGCGACATTTCCTGTAGTTAAACTGGTGGCCGTGTCCTGGACCCATGAGATGACAGGAGTAATTCACTACTTAGCAAACACAGACACCTGATCTTGTGTTGGCATCCACTAAAATCCTCCTCACTCAGCGACTGTATTCAGCCTGGTATGGAAATTTTACCCTCAGTGAGTGAGAGAGAAAAAAATAGGCTGTTTCTTACCTCACAGTACATTCATTAAAAAAAAACAACATGTTCTTTCCTTACATTGCAAAGCGGGACTTACTTACTCTAATGTAGACTTAATTTTGTGTTTTTAGAGCAGGTTTAGACATGCATGTACATACTATACAGTATAAGTGTACTTTCTAACTCGTTTGAAGAGAGCTGTAGTGAGAGATGATCAGTAGATAAAATCTGACAGTCTGCTCGGTCCTTGTCAGTTGGTCGTTTACAGTGAACGGCCAGTTATTGGGTTAGAGCGGAGGCTCCTCTGTGTCTTCTCAGGACTCAATCGTTTCACCTGACACAGATGACAAGAGAAGCAGGTCAGAGATAGGCTAATCTTTCGGCTCACTGCGGCTCTCAGGTTTCACATTATGAGAGCGTTATTCACCTGTCTGCTACTCCATACAAATGTCCTCCTCAATAATTCAGCTCTACACTGAAATGAGTCTGCAGTGACACCAGTGTTTCGCTGCCAACTCACCAGTGAGATAGCTGCAGCGCTGAGCTGTAGCTTTCCACCAGAGATGAGGAGTTGATATCTGTCTGTCTCTGCTTTGTTTGTCCATCCAGGTTCTACTCTGCTGAGATCATTTGTGGTCTTCAGTTCTTACATACCAAAGGGATCATCTACAGGTCAGAACAATAATATGTATTACATCTGAAGTCACACTGGTCATTTTTCATGTCTTTACATCTACATCACAGCTGACCATATTGGATTATTTTCCTATCTCCCACAAGACACATTGCAAGTGCAAGTGCAATGTGAAAATGAACTTGATCACACTTGAAACTTGCTTTGTTAGGTAATCCCACACATTTTGACACTTTTTTTCTTAAAGTTTCATTACCATTGTGTGGTTATACAGTTGTGAGGTAAGACTGTGAGTGTGTCCATTTATTGCAGTAAAAAGCTGTCTCTAAAATCACAGCAATAGTGTGACTACTTGCAAATGCATAAACATTAAAGAATTATAATTTCTACAACCTAATTCCAAAAAGTTGGCACACTGTGTAAAGGTAAATAAAAACAAAATGCATCAAATTCATAAGTGTATATATTAACCAAAAACAACAGTTTCCCAGTTTGAGCATTAGATATCTTGTCTTTGTATTGTATTCAATTAAATCTAGGTTGCAAAGCATTACTCTCTGTTTTAAATGTTTTTCATTGCTCCAACTTTTTTTGAATCCAGGTTTTAGTAAATTTACAAAAAAACAATGGACTGAATATTTAAGAATATGTGAAATTGAGTTTTTTCAAATCAAAGTGGAATGAACCGAACCCATTTGCTGCCTTGAAATAAAAATAAACATATATAAGGTAGGCCTTGAAAAAATGGTCAGCAATATGACAGCATTAAGAAAACGCAACTTATAACTAATGCATGAGAACTGCAAAAGCACTGGTATGACTCTTAAAGCGTTTTATAAGCTGTGAGTAAAGTTCTTTCTTGCTAAAGTGGTGAGCTTTCAAGATTTTACAGTCCAGCAGGCAGTGCATTTTAGGTAATGCATTTAATCTTTTATAAAATGTTAGCATTGAGTAGCATTCTAACATATATCAGATAAACACAACATCATCAGATCAACCTCATGATTGCAAACTCACAATTTCTTGGCATGTTCAAAATCACCTGTGCTTATGTCCAGTCCTGCTGTGATTGTTTTGTTTCCAGAGACCTTAAGTTAGACAATGTGATGCTGGACCATGAGGGACACATAAAGATCGCCGACTTCGGCATGTGCAAGGAGAACGTGTTTGGAGAGAATCGTGCTACAACTTTCTGCGGTACTCCTGACTATATCGCTCCAGAGGTACAGTGTTTCATATCGTGTTCTGAAATATTTAACATATCTACTTTTTTTATTTGCATTTTTCATTATGCATACAAACAAGTGTTTGTGTCTGTCTAGCATAATTCTTAATTAGGATATTGTGTTTCAACTCAGATCCTGCTGGGACAGAAATACTCCTTCTCTGTTGACTGGTGGTCATTTGGAGTGTTGCTGTATGAAATGCTGGTTGGTCAGTCACCTTTCCATGGAGATGATGAAGACGAGCTGTTTGAGTCCATCCGCATGGATACTCCCCACTATCCGCGCTGGATCAACAAGGAGGCCAAAGACCTGCTTGAGCGGGTCAGTACCCCTTTGTTTGATTATTTTATAGTTAAATTCAAGTTGTGATGTACCAATTTATTTTTATTTTTAATTTGGTTTACATTTAAATCTTCTGTTGAGGTTTTGAATGAAACTACAATGTCCTATTTTAGGACTGCTATCACCCTAAAAACAAAACAAGTTGTCGAAAATCAACTTTCTTCAAAAAAGCACATTAGACTGCCCGTTAATACATGTGTGCCTCCCTCTGTGTTAGAGCAAACACTGTGTGTGCACTTTCCAAGCAGGGCAAATTTTGTCCTTGAAGGCTTAAAGCCAACAAATATGGATTGAAGCTCAATATTTCCTTGGATAAAAGCGTGAATTTTGAAAATGATTACATTTTCTTTTCTTTTTTTTGAAAATACATTTTGACCTTTAGACTGACTCTCATGTTTGTATCACATGAGTCTGAAACAGTCATATGCAGCCAGCACTGTAATCTAATTCTACAAATATAGTGATACTAATATGATATGTAGTGTAACCTAATCTTTATCTGCAAAAAAGCTGCTGCACAGCATTTGAACGTTGATTTAGGGTTTTAATGTCAGTGTTACGAATGACGCTTGAAGTCTTTGAACTATTTGGTTCAGCCCTACATTTAAGGCTCACATGCTCCTGTACAGGATGAGAGAATTCTACAGCCGGTTGATGAAATTAACTATAATCTAATTAAATAATATAAAGTCATTCATATTATATTATTAGAGCTGTTTTTGAGATGTAATGGTGCACAATCTTTACTTACCCTCACTGACTTTGTTTTGCTGCAGTTGTTCGAGAGAGACCCCACTCGCAGGCTAGGAATTGTGGGTAATATCCGTATACACCCTTTCTTCAAGTCCATCAGCTTTCAGGCCTTGGAGAAGAGAGAGATTGAACCCCCCTTCAAACCCAAAGTGGTAGGCTCCACATACAAGTCACTCAATTACGACACAATACGGATCATGTGCTGTGTTTACGTACAGTATGTCTACAATCCGTGGTGATGCTTTGTTTTGTCATTTTGCTGAGATACGTTTGTTGTCGATTACAGAAAGCAGCAAATGATTGCAGCAACTTTGATCGTGAGTTCCTCAGTGAGAAGCCTCGCCTCTCCTACAGCGATAAGAACTTCATAGACTCCATGGATCAGTCGGCATTCGCTGGCTTTTCATTCATCAACCCGAAGATGGAGCATCTTTTAGAAAAGTGACCGGTGTGACGACACCTGGGGGTCATGTCTACTGCATACGGACAGTTCCCTTATTCTGTCACATTGTTCAGCTTACAAACGAGTGAGCTGTTCCAAAATCAGTATTTGTGTGACCTTATTTTAAGCACAACTATTCTCCTTGGGTACGTGTAGAAATGATAAGAGTAGAAAAAGCCCCTTGTACTGTACATATTGATGTTATTGTGTTTGTGTGCATGCTTATTATTTGTCCAGGTTGTGAAGGCCTGTTTGAGTAATAATATTAGAGCGTGAGGTTGAAAATCCTTACATTCCACTTGACGTCACCGCTACCGTCTGCAGCCATTTTATGTCCCTTTTTGTAACGTTCAATTCAACTGTGGATGAAAAATTACAAAGAGGGAAATAAACCTTTAGGAATAAATTATACTGTGTACTTCAAATGTAGATTGCTTGTGTGAATGAGTTGACTGCATGTAAAAATAATCTCAGACAAAGAAACACCTATCCGTCTTTAAATATAGATCAATAATGAATGCTATGTGTTTTTAAAACATCTGAATTCTTCCCTTTAACTGGATGAATCATGTCTTGCTGACAGAGAAGAACTTGTGGTGATTGACTCCAGTGCCATGTAAAGAACAAACAGCTGGTCTCAGCTAAATTGAAATGTCCTGTCTGTGTACAGGGGATGCAGTCGGATGCAAAAGGTCAAGTAAAGGTACGTGACTTCAAACAGTGAGTGGGGAGTCACTGCAATGCTGTGTATAGATAATGTATATGTATATTGTTGTAACATGTATATTGGTTCGCTAAGGATGTACTTTTTTTACTGTCTCCATCTTTTACATCTGATTAAAAAACCATCAACTCCCAAGTCTGCTGTACTGTTTTTAAATGTCATCTGCACTTTACATTGTCCCAATACTATGACAAGAAAATGGATTCACGAACACAAGGAAGAAAGGGAACAGAATATAATAGGACTTGTCATTGTACAAAATACAATGAAATTAGCAGCACTACTTGGTATTGGACAAAAAACATAAGTGAGGATTTCCAGCTTTTGATTTTAATTACTTCAATGTAAATTTAACTGTTTGGTTTGGGTTATTAGCTGGACAAACTGAACATTGTTAAGGCGTCAAAAAGGATCAGCAGATGAATCTAAAATGAAAATAATCAAAGGTTGCAGTGCTTTGGAAAATAATTCAAAATGAGCTCCACACCAGTAAAATCCTGTTTTTACATGAATGCATAAGTAATAATGTAATGATACAATATACATATATTAGTATAAAAATTAGGGGACATTTTATTGCATTGTTTTCTTGATAATACATGCACACTTTAGTAGCATTTTCAGATTGTAGTATTCATACTTTATTTATTTATATTAGGGGGAAGAGGGTACATTAACAGTATGTACAAACAAATATATACATACCAGGGGAACATATACAAAGTTGAATAGTTAAATAAATAATATTTAGTTAAATACCAAGAAAATACACATAATTCGATTGGGGTCCGCCCATCTTTTCATGTAAATGTGGAGTATATATGATAATAGAATAAACAGAAATGATATCTCAGTCTCGTAGATTATCAGAAGGATGGAGTACGCCCTCTAGCGACCCTGTGCTGGACGTAAAGCTCTTTGACGTCACCGCGTAACGTGACTCCGTCCAGTGTGTACGGAAGTGTTACTGCTGCAGCTGATACTTACTTCCACCACTCCTGTTCACACTTGTTCGTTAGCAAATAGCAGCTTTTGTTATCGGGTTTCAGGCAGCCACCCTGACGGTTTTTACATTATGACTCTATAATGATTTTCCTTTGTAGAAAGCAGCGGAAAAGTTGTCAAATTCACGCTTGAGATTGAAGATTTGCTGGAAGTTCACAATGAGTTCTCAGGATGTACTGAAGAAGGCGTCCACTCTAGCGTCCTATAATGTGTTGCTACAGGTAAACACACACAGCTGAGGTGCAACGCTTTACCAGCCCCGTGTATTAAACTTTGTCAATGTAATATTCTGTCCTGATTGTTAAACGATGAATCATCTACTGTTTTTTTTTTCTTCAGGTGATGTTCCGTGTCCTCACCTTCCTGCTGAATGCTTTTACACTGCGGTTTGTGTCCAAAGAGCTGATTGGTGTCGTCAACGTCAGGTAAGGGTGACAGGACAGGTGCTGAGGGGGTCACCTCAAAGTTACCCAGTTATTTATTCCCTTGATTTAACACTTAAAACGCACTTCTTTCTCCTTAGTGATGAAAGATATACAAATATGTAGATATGCCTCTTTATAATTTAACATTGTCAGACATTGGTGTGGGACATCTTTGCAGGTAAAACAGCAAAGGGAGATTGATGTTTCAAATGATGTTTGAATGATGAAAATCTGTCCAGACACTGAAGGTATCAGTGTCTAAAGTCATAGGTTTCAAGAAGTGCAGCATCAGTAAGTTGAAAGTGTGTGATTTCTACATAACGAGCCAGGTGAACATACATTTAACATTTGTCTTTGGAAAAAAGGCATTTCTGAGAACATAACACCTTTTGAAATGTCTTCTCAATGTCTCCTGTTAAGAGGATATTGAGCTTGGGATCATGATGTGCTACAGTGCCTTCAGTCAAGATGACACTGCCAGCACATTTTACTGCACCAGCTGCTGTAACATGTGTGTTTGTGTCTTTACTTTGCAGACTTACACTACTGTACTCCACATTAGTATTTTTATCCAGAGAAGCTTTCAGGAGAGCCTGTCTAAGCGGAGTATCTGGGACAAACCACAGCTGGAGACAAGTCATCAACCTGCTATGGCTGACGTGAGTGGAGTACATTTAATCCCATGTATTCATTTTAGATTTTGCCTGTGTGTCTTGTCTATATCCCCAGCCACTTTTCACAATGTCTTCCATGTAAATCTGTCCATCCTGGTTTTATTACATCCTCTATTGCTAAGATCAACAATCTTGGTGTAACTTTAGACACACCCTCTGTTTTGACACGCACATAAAAAACATCACGTTTGTGTGTCTTTGGGTGACTTAAACAACACTTATTAATGACATGTATTATGATTATTATTTAATGTCTTATTATCTTTGCCTTTCTTACCTCTCAGGTTGCCTCTGGGTGTGTTGTGGGCAGTCCTGCTGGCCTCTGTGTGGCTCTGGCTCCTGGAGGTCCCAGACCCGCAGACTGTCCCTTACTACGGCCCTGCGGTGGTGCTGTTCGCTCTGTCAGGAGTGCAGGAGCTCCTGTCCGAGCCCCTCTGGGTCCTGGCTCAGGCTCACATGTTTGTCCGACTGAAGGTGGTCGCTGAGAGCTTAGCGATGATCGCTAAGTGCAGTGTTACTGTGCTGCTGGTGGTGTTTGCCCGCGGATGGGGCCTTTACATCTTCTCTGCTGCTCATGTAAGAAATTAGCTAAAGTTTTCTGGATTATTATTGTGGTTACTTCCTCTGTGTGTAATGATTTTCCTTTTCTTTTTTTAGCTGGTGTACACGGGATTCCTGGTGCTGTGCTACGCTGTTTACTTCATTTGTTTCTTGGGCTCTAAAGAGGCAGACAAGAAGGGTTTTCCTCTGCACTGTGTTGGAGATCTCCTGCCCTGTAGAGCTGATGGAGAGGTAGTATGGCAGGACAATATATTATGATTCATAATTCCTGAACTATCTTCACAAACTGACACGTTACAGCATAAACCTTTATCATACAGACTACTGATCCTCATCTCTTGCTCTGTTTATAGCCGCTGGTTGACTGGACTCTGGCCCGGCTCACATGGAGCTTCTTCAAGCAGTCCTTCCTGAAGCAGCTCCTGACTGAGGGGGAGCGCTACGTCATGACCTTCCTGAACGTCCTCAGCTTCGGCGACCAGGGTATTTATGATATCGTCAATAATTTGGGCTCCATGGTGGCTCGCTTCATCTTCTTACCCATCGAGGAAAGCTTCTACATCTTCTTTGCCAAAGTGCTGGTTCGAGGACGTGATGTTGAAAGTCAGAAGCAGGTGTGAGACCTGGATATAAACACAAAGTCTTTGTTCGTGGCTTGAAAGGAATAGTTGGTTTTACTTTGTGTTTCTGGGTTTTGTCCACAGGAAGACATTGCTATTGCAGCCGAGGTGCTGGAGTGTCTGCTGAAACTGGTGCTGGTGGTCGGTCTCATTATCTCAGTGTTCGGCTACGCCTACTCTCACTTGGCTCTGGACATTTATGGCGGCTCTCTGCTGAGCAGTGGAGCAGGTAACAGAGCTACACGCTCACTGGTTGTGTTGGATATACGTGACAAATTCTTAGTCTCTGCTTTGTGTTTGTTTTTCTTTGTGTTTTAATTAAAGGACCCACTTTGCTGCAGTTCTACAGCTGCTATGTTCTCCTGCTGGCTGTAAATGGTGTAACGGAGTGCTTTGTGTTTGCTGCCATGAGCCAAAAAGAAGTTGACAAGTGAGTAATGTTCAAATCAGGCAAAAATCTAATAGATAAAATAAATAATCTTGGTCAATATTCATATTCATCATATTTAACATGATAACTTATGGACTTTGAAACCATTTGCACTGATTGACTTTGAACCGAAAAAGTTTTAAGCAGTGAATTTTCTTGAAGTGTTCAATAAAAAAAAAAAAAAGTACAAGATACTTACATAGTATTATAAATAGATATACATTTAAATAAATAATTAAAACAAGCTGAAAACAACTAAATAAATGTATTTTTAACATTTTGATAAACTATACGCTACATATTCAGTGAGTAACTGAGGGAAAATGGCTGAAAATGTACCGATGTAAAGGAAGTTGTAATTCAAGAGTATCATTGTAAAACAGAATGCAGAAAAATAATAGTTTTATCTTGTTTATCTTGTTTTTATAATCATTGAAGTCTAAAAACGTAATTAAATATACAGTTTGATTAATCACCCAGCCTTAAGTAATGTACACTGAGTCATTGAACATCATGTAACCTGTAACACTGTGTGTGTGTTTTGTCCTCAGGTATAACTTGGTGATGCTGGCTCTGTCTGTGTCCTTCCTCTTCCTGTCCTACATGCTGACATGGTGGGCTGGTGGTGTCGGATTCATCCTAGCAAACTGCCTCAACATGGGCCTCCGCATCCTGCACAGCCTGCTGTACATACACCGCTACTTCCTGTCCAGTCCGTGGAAACCTCTGCGAGGCCTGCTGCCCTCCCCGCTCCTACTGCTGGCACTGAGCGTCAGTGCTGTGGTCACAGTGCTGTCTGAGGTACCAGAGAGTCCTTCTTACTCTCAACTTGGCTTTTATTTCCTAATATTAGGGGTATTTATAATATCAATACACTTGAGCAGTATTATGTTTTGCAATACTGTCTTGATTCTCAAAAACATGGATGGATTGTAAGAAATACTTTATATGCAAAGAATTGTAGCAGACAGAGTGTATAATGTTGGATGTTACAGGAACTCTGATAAATATGAATGCATATCCCACTGTTCTGATTGCATAAGAAACTTTTTTTTTTTATAGATAATACATATTTTTTAATATATTTTCTTGCTTACAGTAATGCAATAGATAGCCCCTGTATCATAATTTATATTGCATCCCCAGATTCTTGCCAAAACCGTTATTTTGCACTTTTATTCTCTATAATATGGTAAAATGTTGATTCTTTGTCCTCTGGTTTCAGGGTGCGTTCTGCTGTGACGGCGGCTGGTTGCTGAGGCTGGTACATATCGCTGTCGGAGCAGTGTGTCTGCTCGGCGTGTTTGTGGCGGTTCTTCTCACAGAGACTCGACTCATTCAGTTCGTGAGGACTCAGCTCTTACCCCAGTACAGAAAGAAACACACCTGAATAAAACTGGTGAACTGGACTGGAAGGAATCTTCTGTTTCACTACAAACAGTTCTGACAGGAGCTGATTGACAGTTACTGACTGCGTGAAAGCAACGAGGGAACAACTTCCTTTTTTTAATTGACCTCATTTGTGTTTGTTTGTATGAGTGTGTGACTCTACAGGATCTTTCCTGTGTTGCTCATACAAGTATGAAGAGAGGCATCATGACAGTTTTGAAATCTAATTGTGGCGGATGAAGAAATTAATGTATTTTAAAATAGAAACATTTGAATTTGTTACAGGAAAAGATTTACACAGTAAAGGAAGACAAACCAGCCTTGTGTTTGGTGTTTAAAGCTATTTTTATGGAGAAAAAATTGGAATTTATAAACTATAGGCAACTTAAAGAATCCGTCATGTGTTTTTAAATGTTGGTTTCAAATCACAGTCTCCTATTTTGCCAAGTTTTCCCATCATCATTTTGTGGGATTCCAGTTGTTTTTGATATTTGAAGTAAGAATTCAGTCATCTTATCAAACATCAGGTCCATTATTCTGTTCACATGTTATTGAAGTAAAGAAGCAGGAGAGTTTCTGTTTCTAGAGCAGGGGTTTGCACCAGCTTTTTATCATGTTTCATTTTATATGAGCTCAGTATTTTTTTTTTATAGTTCAGCGATTATTGACATGTTGCTTAGAAACTCTTTCTTGCTATTTGTTTGTCCTCCGTCTGCACTGAATTTAGGGTCCCTGAAGGCTCAATAATGATGTAATTATAGAAAATGAGCAGGAAGAGGAGGGGACAGCATTCTTTAAAAGCAAGGCAATGCTTCTCTCTTCTCCCCTATGATCCTTTTTTACATGTATCTACACATGTCAGACATGGCATAAACTCTGCTGAAGACAATCAGCTACTTATCTTTCGAGTCATACCTTTTGAACTTTGAGTCCAATTTGCTTTGCTCGCACATTACCAGCGGCCGGATACACAGACATACATCTGTCATGTTTTGCATCTCTGGGATTTATATGGGGAAAAGTAATTCCACAAGTTGCACCAGTGATCTCATCATTTCCTAATGAAGCAGCAGGGAGGACAGAGCATGAGAGAAACCAGAGGCCGAGAGACAGAAAAGAGGAGGAGCGCTTACACTCATTGCGTCATTTATTGGCCTCAAGAACAGATTTATTGTCCTCCGGAGAATCACTGCTAGCTTGTGTATATAAATGTGAGTGTGAGTGTTTGCCAACCTCAGAAGAACAAAAGAGAGACAGCTGACAGAGAGGAGAGGAACCCAGCAACCGCTCAAACAACATGTCTCAAGTAAGACAACTGTTCCTCATGCTGCTGAAGGGGCTTTCTGTAGACTTGGTTTTCAAGAAATCACATATGTGTTGTTGTTCTTGTTTCTTTTCACCGCCCAGCAGGCAGATCAGGAAGATGAACCAATGCAGCGTCCTGAGGTCAGAGAGGAGGACCTGGCTGAGGCTAAGGGCAAACTGGGTGGAAGCGGGCCGGTGAAGAGCAAGACCCTTCAAGTCATGGAGGAGTGTGGTGAGGAAACACACATAAACACGCGTGGAAATGTGATTTGACGCCAGTATTACACATGAAACTGAAAGGAAACTGTCTTCTCTTTCGTATCTGGTTAAAATCACATCATGGCAGTGAGTGTGTGTGCGGGGTGTGTCCTTTGTGATGCTAAAGTTTCCACTCCATATACAGACACAAGAGGAGGGTTGTAATGATGGGAGATTCCTGTTGAACTGTGTTTTCTCTCTCACTCAGTGGGATGAAGTGTGTGTATTTATACATATAACTCTTCGTCCTGCCTCATTAACTGTGAAATATTGTGTTTGTTGCTTCTCTGTCTTCACAGAGAAAGTTGGTAAATCTGCTCCCTCTGTGTTCAGCGGAGTGAGGTCAGGAGCCGAGACGGTTTTAAACACACGCTCGGCTCGACCAATCAGGAAGTAGCAGTGCTCGTCAGGACCATGATTGGACAACACCTGTTCCACGTTAGGGGACTGGGACCAGTTGTTTTCCAGACTTCAGCTTCTTTTTTAGGTGTTCTTGCACTCAGTTTTGTTCATTTATGGCATGTTTTTGCACTTTTATTGAAGTGATAATTAACTTCCTTTAACAGAAGGATTTCTATACACCGGTAAGCCAGTATTTCATTTTTAAAATGTCACACCAGCATTCAATCAGCATTTCAGGTTGCAGGGTGATAATGGATGGCTGGCAAGAAGATACATTTTTTTGTTGGGATGCATGATTTATATTGGGCAATAACTTAAAATGTATATTAGTGTTGATAAGGATAATAAAATTGTAGCACCTTAATTATCATCTTATAAGATAATTCATTCATTCAAGAATCCATTTCAATTTGCAGCATTTACATGTCATGTTAACGATAGTGATGTCAGTTAGCTACGGGATATTAAATCATTCCTTTTTGTCTCTTTCCCTCTGGTGTGCATAAACTACAGGTTATTATCTTCTTTTGAAATACTAAATAATTTTGTGAAAATACAAAAAAATTATATAATCTGTTATTGGTTTCAGACATGAATACAATATTATTATCCTTATTAGCTGATAGAAAATCCATATATTTTTCTTTATATCATTTTCTTTCTTATGTTTGGGAACTTTGTCACAACAAATTCTGTTTCATCCATCCTATGTTTTACTGTAAGAAGTGCCATATGTAAAGTGTAATATGGTAAATAAATATAATGGACAATTCCAAAAGTAATTTTTTGTTTTTATTTTTTATTCAAAAAATCATTTTTATCAACAAACAGAATGAATAAAACTTTATTAGAACAAAACTACTACAGTAGATGAGACAGGGACACTAGAATGAGCCATGGTGTGGAGGGTAAAGATGGAAAAAATGGAAAAAAAAAAAGTGAACAGCTGGCTGAACACCAGCCCTGTGAGTTGTAAAAGAAAAGGAGGAAATCCTGTTTTATTTCATAAACTTGTGATGTTGATCTTGAAGGATTTTGGCAGAGGACTTGGCGTCGTAGAACAGCTCGTTGATTTCCTCTACCTGCTCCCGCTCCACGGTCTCTTTTCCCTGAACTCGGCCTAGCAGGATGGCTGGTGTCAGCAGCTGTACAGCGTACCTGAGAGGAAACGCAAGAGCCACTCGATATATTAGTCAGTTAGTGATAAAAAAAAAAAAGGAGAGTTAGAGGATTTGCAGGTTTCATTTTCATTTTTTATAGTCATTCAATCTTATGTATCATTTATTCACATTAAGAGTTTGGCTTTTTAGAGCTTCATTTGAAAACCAGCAGTTAAATACAGAAAAATTCCATCTGGTATAAATTGTTACCTGAGGGTGGTCTTGGTGCCGATCTCTGCCAGATGTGAAAGCGCGTCCTCGCTGATGTTGATCCCCTCAGTCTGAGCACGGATCTTGATGATCTACAGACCACAGCGCACATTAGAGACACATGCACAGATGGTACACAGCACACATGCAGATGCTTTGATGCGGACGCTCACCTGCTTCATCTCCTGTGGTGTGTACAGCATGGTGCGGATTATCATGACTCTGTCCAGCAAGTCCAGAGGAATCCCGTGTGGAGAGCTGATGTCCTCTGTCCCCCTGGTAAGCAACAAATGATGATTAATACTACTAATCTTACATCATACTGAGAAAAATACTCATTTCCCTCTCTCTTTTTTTTTAGACCTACCTAATTAAACAGTTTCCCCTGTTGGAGGCAAACACAACGATGGGGGCGATGGTGCTTTCGAGTGCTCGATGGAGGTATGTGAAGCATTCAATGTCCAACATGTGCACCTCGTCCACAAACAGCACACCGGGGACGAGCTCAGCTACGCCTTGGTCAATGTAGCGGTTCACCACCTTGTTGATCTCAGCACGTAGTTTATCTAAAATATAAGACAAGTGGGAAATGATAAACAATCAAAGCCAATCAAAGTTGAAGCCAGCTGGTGATGTGGGCGGGGAAGTTTTCTTTACCTGTGATTTCAGTCTTTTTGGGCTTCATCAGTTGTCCCATCATGGAGAGAATGTCCTGACCTCCCTGAGATCAAACAGTAACTATTTATTTCAAGCATACATTTGAAAATAGGAAATCTATTTTGTATGATGTCACTAGCTTTACTGATATTATAATTAGCAGTTACGTACCTGGGGTCTGGCATTTGCAACATCCAGGTCATGCAGTGTGACATCTTGGACTATCTCCTTCTTTTTGTGGACGTCACCTTTGGGCAGCGGCACATACTCCTCTGCCTCCAGGTCAAACTCTGTAGCAAACGTGTCACAGCGACCTTGTCTCTGCAAAGACATAATACACCAAAATGTTAATAATAAGACTTCCCACACAAAAATCTACCCACTGTAAAACAAGAATGAATGTGTCACAGTGAAACAAAAGACAGAAGGAGGGGGGAGAGCAGGTGTATGATTGAACCCAGTGCCAGCCCATCGCAGAGAGCGGGGCTAGCGGCTGAGGGATGAAAGAGTTTTCAGAAGGCAGGTCATGATACGGCTGTCAACAGTAACAAATGTGTAGTCCAGCCCTCCTGCTTTGGCCTCTGACTCGAGCTGACCCGCGCCCCCGGCCCACCTGCACCGATTAAAGGAGCCGTCATTGCGCCTGTCAACACAGGCCACAAGCCCTGCTGCTGGAAAAGAGGCATTGTGGGAGATGAAGAGATAGAGGGAGCATGCAGAGCTGAAGGAATGAGAGAGGCTCATTCCAGAGTACAGTAGAAATACAGCAGAGCTTTGATGCAGAGCTGAAGAGGGATGAAAGAACACCACCATGAAGGCCTGACGAGAACATGCACGACAGAAAACACTGAACTTTAGTCTGACCAAATATTTCCTAGGTTGTTAATTGAAACG
This sequence comes from Serranus cabrilla, assembly GCA_903364295.1. Classification (NCBI taxonomy): domain Eukaryota; kingdom Metazoa; phylum Chordata; class Actinopteri; order Perciformes; family Serranidae; genus Serranus; species Serranus cabrilla. The sequence continues at coordinate 121,915 of CAFUXE010000012.1, read as the reverse complement.
TTGAAACAACTTAGTGAATTAAAGCATAATTAATCCGTTTCTACTCTACTAATGTTGCTGACTTTAAAATGTGTGACAGTGGTGAGGGATTAACACGGGAAAGAAATACCTTGACAGCTCCACTGTTGGCTTCAATGTAGATGACATCTCCCACTTCCACTCTCTCTTTCTGAAGACTCTCATAAATACTGGGGTCCAGCTGATGAAACAAGACAAGAGATTTTCCAAGTAAGACCCTGGGCCTTATCTGCTGTTCAGTGGAAGTTGCAGATGAACAGAGATGGATTGTTGATGACTAAAATGGTTGGCTGAAAAAATACTCATGTGGAGGAGGAATGAAGGTGTTTTGTTGTCAGTATTCTCAGTAAAAATCACATTGTGACACAATCTGGATGCATATTAGGTGTAAGGAGAACCATAGAAATATTTTAGCAAATGTGTAAAGTTCCCATCAATTCCGTTACTAACATGGTTATTTAAACATAGCTCAGGGTGTTTTACATGCAGCAGGTTACGGGTCCCAGCCTGACCTTGAGCTGCTTCGTGCCTTTGCCCGTCTTCAGACCGATGATGACGTGGCTGATGGTTTTCCCGTATCCACCCATGGGATTCTCCGTCTCACAGGGGGTCAGCTCTGTCACCTCCCCTTCATACACCTCCTTTGTTTCTTTGATTCGCAGTCCTGATGTGGGAGACATTACAGTCACACACAGTGCAGAGTGAGAACTCAATCGAGCCTTTATATTTCTGTATAAACTAGGCCGCCGCATCCTTCAGCCTTCTGAACAATGCATTTTATTTCAGAGAGGGAACACGTGTGCGTGTGCCCATGAAATGTCTGGGCATCATTATGTGTAACATGATCACACTATTTTTCCCTTTCATGCAGCCGGTGGCACTGAGTATGAGCAGCACACAGGTGGCTGATCCGCTGTGGTGAGGGTCAGGCAGCAGTGCTTAAGGCAGGGACTGTCTGTCACGGCGCTCTTATCGGCAGAGTGATGAAAACTCCTAAATGAAACCCCCGCCCGCCTGGGGATCCTGTTCAAGGGGAGGAGCAAAGGTGCTGATGACCACCTCTCCCTCCACCTAAGCTCCATTTCCTACCCTCCGACAGGTACCATCAGCAGTCAGACAAACCCCTTCCCCCTCTCCGGCCTAACTTCCTTCTCAACACTATTCTCATAAATCCGCTGTCGAGTGTTGCCTTTCAGCTCAATGAGAATGGTGCGTGCAGGACACCTTGCTCAAGGACTCCTCACTGAGGTTATAAGGTGAACATATAAGGTCTTTTTACACCAAGAGAAAAACTAAAGTCTTTTAGCCTGAAGGGTATCTAGACAGATTCTGTTTTATGTCTTGAGGTTGTTAAACATAGCAATTATGCTGCAACCTTCTTTAATTAACTACCTTGTCAGTAGTTTCTTGTTTTGATTGCCACTAGAATACCCCGGTAATAGAAGTGTGTCAACTCAGCTGATCAAAGGCATTAACAACAACCTCTGTCATAGTAACTTGTTTTGTTCGAGAAGCTACAGCCAAGGAGCCAAATAATATCTTAGTGCCACTCACCAATGGCCCTCCTGAAATTCTCCATCAGTACTTCCGTTTTTTTAATCTCAGATGAGTAGACCTCACTGCCAACCATTGGGCAGAAAGGTACCTTGTTCCCCAACTCCTGTGCTACGGCCAAGGCAAGGGCAGTCTGGAAGAACAAGTAAAAAAAGTCAAAATCTGCAGCGACAGAGACCAAATTCCATGAAGCTTTACTGTCGTCATTGAACACTGTACACTTACCTTTCCCGTACCTGGGGGCCCCGCCAGTAACACTGCTCGTCCTGCCATCTTCTTTGAACGGATCAGCTCCACAATGATGCCACAAGCCTGGAGAGTGAAAAACATTCATCCCTTATGCAATAATATACATTTGTAACATGTCAACAGATCTTAACTGCAATAGATGTTGCTGGTTGTGGGATACCCCCTGAATTGAGTGCTATGCTGTCAGAATTAAATTCAAAGCAAGTGGGGTGGATTACAGTTAATATATCCCCAATTGTGTGAAATGCCTTCATAGAGCATTTAACCCTTAGTCCATGTGTGTCACCTCATTTTAGACAGTAATGCATTCCTACAACCAGTCAGGTGTCTCCCTCACCTGGATATCAGAGCATCATGATTGAGTGTCTGTATCTGAACATACTTTTTCACTTTTCAGTTTGAGCACAGGCTCTACAGTACTTATCATTTAAGATAATTATTATTAACCATCTTACATTTTATTTAGTTATTTCAATGTTTCTTTATAATCACCAATTCATGTTTCATATTATCCTGTCACCAAACTTTTTGAAACGTTTCTGCAATTTTACTTTTGCTGTATCTTATTTTCTATCTTTGACTCTTGAATATTCTTGGGTGCTTTGCTGTACTGTTTGCTGGATAGCAAGTTCAACAGTGGTTCCTTGAATTCCCCTCGGTGTCTATCTATTCTGAATTTTGACTAAATCTGTACATCTTGGTTGATTTGATATAAATACAAGCCCCCCATCTGTATGAGAAAATATTCACTCAATAATATAAAATCACAGAAAGTGAATGAATGCGGCTTCTATTACGGTGCACTTTCCCTTTAGCTCACCTCTAACCTGAGTGTGAAACAGCGACACCACAATGCTAACAGAGCTAGCTTGTGTGTACAACTGACTGCCTGCAACACGCGAAATCGTCCCTGGAAAAAAAATTCGGCTCTGGAAGACACTCTTCCAAACAATACAAGAAAAACGTAGATGTAGTAAAACAGTTATATTACCTCTCTTGCAGCCTCCTGACCGACTAGTCCACATGCTGACTGTTTAGCATTCCCGGCCTCGTCTAGCCCAAGCCCTTTGACATGACTGTGAGTGGCGATCCGCTGGGTCTTTGTGGTGCTTTTCACCTCCTCGATCTTCATAGTTACTTCTACTTTAAGTCTATATGATGTACAAACTGCAAATTAGGTTAAAGATGAGCCAAATACCTCCTGTGCCTCAGATATTTTTCACCGCCGTAATCGGCGCCGAAACTCAAAACACAGGGAAATCGGTTTCCATGTGGGTAACTAGGGAAAATCAGCGGAAGTGATACCTCGAAGCACCGCCTACTTGGGCTTACTAGTGAAACTATTGGATCATGTAGGCTACTGCAACACATTTATTGGCTAAAATCCACGTCAATCAGTTTCACCAGCGAAAACCGCACACGTGACAGTTTTCATTTCCGTTAGTGTTTCGCTTGTTTTGTCGTAGTAGAAACTATTAGAAACTTGTCAAAGTGTAAACAAGAGTCTAAAATGAACGCAGAACTAAAACTATGGATGGTTTTCATCTTCCCGTTGGCTTTTTAAAGTGAAGTTTAAATGAAAGTGCTATTATGTCATGTCAGTTTTTCTCTTTTTACTTTTGTTTGCTAGCGATAAATCGTTCCGAGTTAGCATGTTGTTCCGAGGATGGAGTAAACTGACAACAAGGAAGACGTTTCTCTCAACTGTCACCATGCTTAAGTAACGTTAAAGTCTTATTTATAGCTGTATGTGCTTTGTAGGGCACGCACTAATTGAAACTGCACCTTGTTGAAGGTGTTTCTGATTCATTAGCAAGCGTTAACAGATTAAAAGATAGTTGAAAGCAAATAGAGCCGTTTGAGTTTTCCGTTGGAGCTGAGTTCAAGGTCCAGAAGAAATCCGGAGAAAACATAAATACGCACGCCGTTCAAATCAAACTGCTGTCAAAATGTCAGAGTCTGCTGACAGTCGAGCCAAAACGTTAAATTTTAATGTCGGGGTGCTCGGACATGTCGACAGCGGGAAGACATCGCTTGCCAGGGCGCTAAGCAGCACTGCCTCCACGGCTGCTTTCGACAAGAACCCGCAGTCCCGTGAGAGGGGCATCACGCTGGACCTCGGCTTCTCCTCCTTTACGGTGGATCTTCCTGATCACCTGCGGGACAGCGGGGGGCAGCAGCAGTATGACAGCCTGCAGTTCACCCTGGTGGACTGTCCGGGACACGCGTCTCTTATTCGGACTATCATTGGGGGTGAGCTCTCTTAATTCTCTTTGGGTGCAACTTGTCACTGATCAATGGATGACAGAGTGGTAAACTCAGAGGATACAGTCAAGATAAGTTGATATATATGCCAGTGGTTGATGATATAAGATAAGGTGACAGCAACCAAACCTCGCCAACTACACCCACTTGCCAATTATTAGGTACACGTATGTATTCCTAAACAACAGGCCTGAAATATAGTTCTATAAATTCAAATTATAATATTATAATATTCACTACTTATAGCTGTAGTTTGTGGTGCTGTCAAGTTGTTTTTTCTTATATTACGAAGTGTTTATATCAGTGGAGATGGACTAAATACTATACTATATACTATTTAGGAAAATATAGCGTTAGAGTTATGATTTATTGCAGGGCTGTAAACCTAGGATGCATTTGTTTAAGTTAGATTTACTTAAATACTGCCAACGAAATATATATTATATTCAACCAAAGATAAAGGAAAAAAAAGCTTCTTAAGTTGGCCTTTTTTTGCAGCAGACATTCTGACTTGTCACAGTGGAAAAAGCTTACAAATAACAATAAAGATATATCTGTTACATCTAAGACATGACTCTTATGAATTTAAAAAAAAAGAAAGATTAGTTGATTATTCAAAGTTGGTGATGCTTTTTCTTGTGATTAATTCATTGATTAGTCAGTTAATAATTGGAGCTCTATTTGACAGTCAGCCAGCATTCACAATGCCATTGCACTGAAATCAAAGTGCATGTAGTCTCTCTTAAACTTATGTACAGACACACAGCATTATCTAAATTTAAACAGACAGTTGAGCATTTTACATTTTGTCTGAAGGTTTGAGGGATAAAGTCCATGTCCAATTTGCAGACAAGCTGAACTCATATAGCTTCAGTCTTTTCATTGTATGCAATCTAAGTTGAACAGAAAACTCCCCAAAACAAATGACTATTCAATATAAATCTAAAATCGCATTGTGTATCAGTAACAATAACGAAAGAGTTTGTACTGTGGTATTACCAATGTGTGAACAAGACATCATAATAAAACACAAGATGATACTTTATTACATGTCCCACCCTTTGTCCTGGACATAGATCTGATTAAATGTTGCAGTCATGGTCTCAGATGGATGCTGGATGCTGCTACATCCTCACTCTTATAACTTACAAGTTTCACCTATCCAGCAGAGGGCGCCTTCTCTCTGCAAGCAGCTAGGTTGATCTTGCTGTATTGGTTTTGATGGTTGGGAGTACAAGGAGGAAAGAACTTGAGTCACTTCTAGAGTTGATAAAGAGGACACTAACTCAGAAGAACTCTGTCTTCTTTCTCTTTTAGTCTTTCTCATTTGTCATAAAAATTAGCGAGCAGGAGCACACTTATCTCAACTTAAGAGTGTGACATTTCCAAGACACACCTTGATACAAGTCATGGTTTTGGTGTTAAAGCAGAGACAGACACTCAAAACCCTGAATGCTGCCGTGTCCTTTTGTGTAACCAACATACTAAATGAAACCAATGAGCCAGTGGGGTGGCACATGCTGTAGATTAGGGAGGAAGGAAAGTGTGGGGATTGGGGTATGTATTAAACTTCCCCTCCTGTCCCAAGTGGGAAGAGCACAGGAAAGAAAGGGAGCCAAATAGAGGGAGAGAAAAGAGGGGAACACAGGAAAGAGAGACTGCCAAAGTCAGGAAAAGAAAAGAGGGAAAGGAAAGACAACCAAGTGAGCTGCAGCTCTGGTTTCAACCCTCTAGCCTTTTACTCTCTCTTTGCCTTTGTGCACCCCTCCCCTAATTTCTCCTCTGGTTCTACTGTTATTTTTGGGTCTATGTCCATTCCTGTTTGTGTCGTTGTTGTCAGGTTCGTAGTCTCTACTCACTGTTCTTACATCTTTTTATAGATGCACAACAGCAAAGCTGGAATATCTTGAACAGCAAATTACTGTGTTGTTCTGATTCATCTTGCTGCATTTCTTCTATGTCAGTATGGTATATTACATTTTCCTGATTGTTGTTTGCATTTTCTGCTCTCTCTTTAGGTGCCCAAATCATTGACCTGATGATGCTGGTGGTGGATGTTGTGAAAGGGGTGCAGACTCAGACTGCAGAGTGTCTTCTGATAGGAGAGCTCACGTGCCCTTGCATGGTGGTCGTCCTGAACAAAATTGACCTGCTGCCACCCAACAAAAGACAGAGTGCCATTGAGAAAATGACCAAGAGACTGCACAAAACTCTAGAGAACACCAGGTCAGCATGTATTACAAGTAAATGGATAAATCAGGATTGGGTGGAAAAGTGGGCCCAGACAGTTAAGTGGGTTAAGGCATCCGATGAACTCCCAGTTGTCCAGGATTGAATCTGTCGTGAAACGTCCTCATTCATTACACATTCTGTCTCCCTCGCTGCATACCGGCAATCTGTCTGTCAGACCCACTTGTGTTTTATGCAAAGTAATGTTAATTATAACTTCAGCATCAAAGCATGAAGTAATTTCAATCTGACTGTTTTTCTGTTGGCCAGATTTAAGGAATGTCCAGTGATTGCTGTGGCAGCGAAGCCCGGGGGCCCGGAGGCTCCTGACACAGAGGAGCCACATGCAGTGCCAGAGTTAATAGAGGTAAAGTCCGGAAACACACTGGTCTCCCCCCATTGTTACTAATTTAGCACAAAAGAGCACGTAAGTTCTCACTTATGAGCACATGCTGTTAGTCAGCTGACACTGTTCAAGTTGTGGTAAAATAGTAAAGCGTCAACTACCAACAGAATCCTTTATTTGTGCACTGTGCAGTACATTTAAGTCAGTGTCATCAACTCTTGCCTATAGTCAGACTATTTCTGGTTTTCGAGGCCTACAGATTTTGATATTAAAAAAAGTAAAAAATCTCTACATGACAGCATCACATCATTTTTTTGTGCTACATAAACTCAGAAAAACAGTAAACCAATACTTTTGATAAGGATGTTATGAAATTTAGATCAAGATGTATTTAGATGTGTTTAGATGTGTGTCTTTTCAGAACTCTCTGATGGACAAACTGTGTAATGGAAACACGTTTCTTATATTACCATAAACACATCTTTGCAATTCCTGTAGCCTGCTGCAATCTTCATACCCAGTTGATACCCAGGCTGGGTGAGTAAAAATACAGAGAACAGCGTAACAAAAAAAGTTAACACTGAGACCATCATGAATTGCCCGGATTATCCGCTGCACAGCACCTTTGTGGATTGGAGAGGCAGCAGTGGACGGCTCCTCTCTCTGTTACAGGACAGAGAGATTCAAGAGATCCTTCACTCCTACGGCTATCAGGCTGTCTAATTCAAGAGCCATCAGACTAGCTGAATTTCCCCTCTGGGATAAATAAAGTAATTTTGATTTGATTTGATTTTAAGGTTGCAAAATAAAACATAATCAGATTATGATACATTTCACAAGAACATTCTGAGAGGGCAGTGCTTTGCCTCGGCCCAATGTTCTATCTCGCATTGTTAATGACATTGAATAATAAATAAATTGGGAATCATCAGCACTTTTAAAATACTTTTAAAAACACACAAACAATACAGTTTAATGCACGCACATTATAACATATCACAAATCTCACACACCACTCTGAAGTGAAGCCAGATGCCACAGCTGCCAGTTCATTACCATGACCTCTAACCTTTAATGAAGAAAAAATATGTTTTTACTGGGTGGAAAATTTGCCACACTTAAAGAAGAAAAGGAGAACAACATCAATGGAAAGTGCCAGTTTTGCCTTCCAGCACTCGGCATCTAACTTGCTTTTTTGTTTTTTGAGGTAATTCAAAAGTAACAAAAATAATCAATCTGGGGTGTGAAAAACAGCAGTGTGACAGTGTCAGAGCAGCACTTATAGCATGAGAGACAGTGTGTTAGACAGTGTTTGTGAAGTCATCACACAGTCAGGCTAGATATGGATCCAATTAGTGCCTCTCTTTGATCCTGTTTCATATTTGTGTATGTGTGACCTTACAGTATTATGACAGCAGTTATCTTTTGTGTGTATAAATAAATGTGTCTTTCTTCTTGTCCTTTTGGTTGTTTGTCTCAGCTTTTAAAGAAACAGACATACCTCCCTCGGAGAGATCCCGGAGGTGACCTCCTGATGGCTGTGGACCATTGCTTCTCCATCCGTGGACAGGGAACGGTCATGACTGGAACCATCCTGCAGGGGTCGCTGGCCATCAACGACACTGTGGAAATCCCAGCACTAAAGGTATGCTCTGAAAAAATGGGCATGAATTGTGAACCCCTGATATTTACAAGCAGGTAACATACCGGAGTGCTGGAAATTCTTTGGTGGAAACCACAGAGATTCGGAAGTTCAGGAGGTGACTGGAAGTGGGTAGACAGACAGAGGGAGGGATGTCCGAGTGGGTGCAGAGGATGTGTCAGTTTAATGTGAGGGAAGGATGAGGGGACTGGGGGGTGGACTGGCAGCACAGGAGTTGGGTAATTCAGACCAGATGCACACTTTCAGCCAGGCTCAGCAGTTTTGTCTGCAGTTTTCATGTTCACCTCTTGGTGGCAGCAAATGGCTGAATTAACATTCTTTGTTAAAGAGCTTTGATCTGTGTCTCACTGTTGATTTGATCCATTTATAAAACAAAACAACCACAGAAACATTGTGGTATTGTAGATTCCACAGTCATAGATAGGTAGATGATTAGGTAACAGGATCTATCTTTTCATTTTTTGTTTGTGTACTTGTTATCAGTTAAAACAATGCACATCATTAGCTGTAATTAATCTTTTTTTTTATTTGATATTGTTGAAATAGAAAAACAAATATGTTTTTTTTAATATCAACTTAAAACCATACAAAACTATCAATGTCTTTTAAAGAGTATTGTAAACTGCATGTTGAGCAGATTTAATAAGCTAAGGGCTTGTGTAAGTGCTTATTTATTGACCAAAAAGTAAATTGTCCTCTGTAATGCTTTTTCCTTTTTAATTTTAAACAACTGTATGTTCAGTCCCTTTCTGTTGCCAAATAAGATAACACAAATGGTGATTGAGCATATTGCCCGCAGATGTAAACCCTTGCATTTGCAGAATTACAAACTGGATGTCTATAATGGTGACATTCTCAGGAAAAATCACAAGCTTCACACAGTTAGACTGTTTTCCATCACCCAGCAGGGATTTGTCCGCCAGAGAAAGTAGACAGATCTCATGCAACAGACTTGGTCTCTAACTCACTTGTGTGTGAAGTGGTGCTCTGGTTTTACCGGTCTTTGCTAGAGTTGCAAGGTCAAAACAATGACGAAAAGGTGATTACTACAGAGGACAAAACTTTAAAAAAAAACAAGTGAGATCCAACAAACACATATGCTACATATTGCCATAGACGCTGCCAAAGAAATTAAATGGAGATCTTGTACTTTGAGTATAGATTGTAACTTTAAATACTAATTCTATGTTTTAAATATACAATTAAAGTTGACCTGAATAAGTATTTAAAAAAAATCCAAACCAAACAGCTATGAACTGTAAGCAGCAATCATGTATCATACTATGTGTCTACGTATTTACTGTTGTGAGTTGTTTCTTAAATCTGTTCTGTTAATTTGAAGTGAAACAGGTTTTAGATTGTTGTTCGGAATCTGTGTTATTTATTGCATCTGTATACTTTCTGTCAGGTGACCAAGAAGATAAAGTCGGTGCAGATGTTTCGTAAGCCAGTTAACGGCGCCATGCAGGGGGATCGTGTGGGTGTGTGTGTGACACAGTTTGACCCTAAACTGCTGGAGCGGGGTGTGGTGTGCACCCCAGCGTCTCTGCGCACCATCTATGCAGCTGTCATCTCTGTGAGAAAGATTGACTACTTCAAGGGCTCTCTTGCCACTCGTGCCAAGTTCCACATCACCGTGGGTCATGAGACGGTCATGGCGAAAATTACTTTCTTCGGCCTGCCACCTGTGGGTGCCTCAGAGCCCCCCTCAGACACTAAACCACCTCCATCACAGCCCTGCTCACTGGACACACCCTTCACCTTTGAGAGGGAGTACTTCTACCAGGATGAATATGTCAGTGGTCAGGCAGAGGCGAGTCAAGGACCTGACCCAGAGCAATGGGCCTTGTTGGAGTTTGAGCGGCCAGTCACGTGCCCCTCACTCTGCCTCGTGATTGGATCCAAGCTGGACACAGACATCCACGCCAATGCATGCCGGTTGGCCTTCCAAGGCCGTCTGCTCCAGGGGTTTGAAGATAAAGGCTATGCTGAGACTGCCCTGCCTCGTCTGCGCATCTACAAGACCAAATACAAGGAGGGGCAGGTGGAAAGGGTGAGTGGGACACTTAGCACTTTATTTAAAATGCTCTTTTTTCTGACTGTCATTCTCTCTGCATACCCTTGGCTGTTGTCCTTGCTCCTCTGCCCTCTCTATCACCTTGTCCTCCTTCTTCTGGCTCCAGTTCTTCTTTGGATGTTTCTCATTGCTGGTGGCACTGGAGCATGCCTCTTAGACAGAGCCCCTATTGTAGAGTCATAAACACACACACACACAC
>CAFUXE010000012.1:88126-111216 GCA_903364295.1 Serranus cabrilla | reverse complement strand
GGCTATGCATGCCATAGCATGTGCTGTGACACAGAGGTGTGCGTGGGTGGCCGACTGACGCCACCAGCTCTGTCTAGCTGTCAGAGGCTGGCACTGTTTGGACACACCTGAGTGGCACAGGAATACCCACATGACTGACTGAGTCGACCTTCCCTCCCTCCTCTCTCTTCTCTCTCTCCTCTCTGCTTCTTTCTCTTTCTCACACATGCCGTTTTGATTTTGCTCGTGTTACTGCTGTACGTTCTGTCCTAAATCCCGTGCTTCAGTTCATACCGATCCATATCTTGTCTTATCTAATGCTGTTGTTTTCTTATTGACTTCAACATCTGATTCTGGAATTTTTTTTCGAAAAGTCAACACCCTGCAACTTCTCAAAGTTTGTATTTAATCTGTGGGCACACTGAAGATGTTATGACTCTTGTCATTCCGCAAAGTACAGTTAATTTTCTCTGTGTGCACCCTCGTGCGGGGTCAGACTCAGGTCGGGGGTCAAGTGTGTGAACTAGTTTCCTGCTGTTAGCACCTCAGGCTGTTGACAGCTCTAGTCAGTGACTCAGGAGTAGAACAGCATGTGCGAGAGGTCAAACCGTGGTCATCATGTGACGTTACATTTGTCCTTCATCTGTCTACCAGAAAGAGGCAGTTATGTTTCAGGACTTATGAATTCCTTCTTGTAAAAGAACACATTACTGGCATTGTTGAGATATGACGGCTTCGTCCAGTCACAATTCATACGGTCTGTCAGACGTGTACAGCAACTGTATTTTTTTTTATCTGCGCATCAGTCACGCTTGAGGGACGTCGGGGTCAAATGTTCAGGAATGAATGAGGGTTAGGCAGAAGAGAGAGAGGAAGAGCTTGCGGTGGGGGGGTGAGTCGGAGACAGAGCGGTGCCCTCATGTTATCAGATTAGTGGCGGGTTAGATCGACTTAGTGATGGATGATAAGAAAGAAATACAAACAAATATAGCATGAAATGTGCAGGAGGATGAAAGAGAGTACGAGACAGCCAGGCGGCGAGCCGCGAAGAATGCGGCTGACGGCGAGTGGTACAGTTGATGAGGGCACAGGACAGAGAATCAGCTCTTCTTCCTCACTCTGCCACGATGACAGAGTGAAATTATGACATCCCACAAGATCCAGACATCAAAGGAAGGAAAACAGAGATCAAACTAAACCCCATCCTTACATTTTCACAGTCATAATTAAATCACATGCTTGCACAACAGTTAACGAGGACTTCTAATCACATGTCACTTTTTTGTGCTTTCATTCCATCTGTCAAAGCTCATCAGGCTTTTCCCCCTTATCTGTGCGCAGGTGACAGACGATTACACCGTGATTGGACGTAACCTGTTCAAGAAGGAGACCAACCTACAGCTCTTTGTGGGGTTGAAGGTCACACTGTCAACAGGCGAGGCCGGCGTGATCGAGGGCGGGTTTGGACAGAGTGGGAAGTTTAAGATCCGAGTACAAGGTAAGGATTACCTGAGGTGAGAAGTTATTGTTCCTTCACCCCTGTCATAACAGTACTCAAACTACTGATGCTGTTTAATATTAGCTGAGTCACTGAACTCAAACGCGCTGTGGCGCTTGATAACGTTACATAGTCTCCCCCCTTCGTCTATTCACACACCCAGAGCACTTTCTCTATCTTTTCTTGGACATTGGGGCTCTGCGGACAGTTTTCAGGATGCGGTAAGAGTGGTAGGCCCGACATCCTGAGCCACATTCCCAGGATTCCTCCGGGGATTGCCTGTGTTCCGGGGGAAGTCTGTTCCGTGTTTATTTTACCTTCTGTTGCTCCGAACCCACTGCTCCACACCGGGAGGGAAGAGAAAACAAAAACATTTAGAAAGAGAACCTCACCTACATCCTCTTCACGGCCTCACACTTGCATACTCAAGAGTCCCAGACACGCTAAGGCACACTTTTTCATGCATAAACATAATGTGTACATCCAGTGATGTTCATCTGAAACATTGAGATGGCACTGTATACCACGATATATCTGAATACGGTCTCCGAAAAATACTTAATCAACTAGTGTCAATGTCTTGATAGGTTTAAGTGTATGTATCCTTTACTTACAACAACTAACACACTTTTGATTTATGGCAGCTGAGCCTTTTGCATGCTTTATATGTGCATGATGGCGCAAATGCCATTTTGCATGTCGCAACTCTGCTGCTGATTTTCCTTTCTATATACTGTGTATCTATACATATATATTGACTGGCATGACTCTGTTGTTCGTCCTGTGAGTTTCTGTTGACTGCCTGTTGTTCTATTAGGGATGGGTAATGAAACCCCGGGTTAAACGGACCCAAGGGCAAAACCTTTTAATTTTCCAGGGTGTAATTTAGGGTTCAGCCTGCAGCGATGTCCAACTTGTTCTGTTTCTGAAGTCAGATCTACGGGACAGACTGTCTGAATTTGTGTGTTACGACGCAGGCACCAGTTCGTAGCGACGCTGCTTACATGGCTTTCCAGTGTGTAAGCACGCAGAATTGAAGTCCGTCTGTCAGGTCGCAGTCTAGACAAATTATTTTGTCCTCCGAAGAAGTCTCTCCGTCACTCTGGATTAGATGTTGTTGTGTGTCTTGTTGTGAGGGAAACAAAAGACACTTTGATATCCAATTTAAGTGTCCAGAGTGTCCAGACTTGGAGGCATCTGGAGAAATCGTATTAGAATCACGTTTTAAACCACCTTCAAATATGATTTGAATAAGATTTTCATGAGGTTCTTTGTCATCCAAACTTTTTAAAGTCAATCTGGATAAGACAAAAAAACTGATTTAGGCCGGTAATCTGAACACACTGCAGCATCTCCTCTGCCTTATGTGTCAGGGCTGAACTCTTCTAACTGTCTTCTATCGTTACTTTAAGTGCAATGAAACCTTTGTGATTAAAAAGCCAATTTTTTTAATCAATACACTCGTTCAACAAGCATAAACATGTAAAAAGCAATTTTTCAATCTGCTCCGTCGCTCATCCACCCTTCTAACTAACAAGCACCTATTTTTTTTATAATAGTCTAATGTGTTTTTTAAGTGCAGTTGCTTGGTAAGCAAAAATAACTGAAGTATTGTATGAAGTAGTATAGACTAAATCCTAACAATACCCATCCCTATACTCCACTGTCTCTTTTTCCTTTCTTAATAAAACAAACACAAGATAAAAAGAGTTGATAAAATGATGTAAGCGGGTCTGCTTTCATGCAGATTCACTATTCAATTTTTTTCTGTTGTTCGTGCATCCTGCTCATACCTGCATTGTTTCTAAGGCTGCAACTAACAGCTATTTTCATTTCCTATTAATCTACTTTTTCTATTATTCAGTTAGCATTGTTTTGGGATATTTTAATAGTGATTTCAAGACCAAAAATGATGCCATGAAATTCCTTGTTTTGTTTCAACCCCAAATATTATTTCACTATAACATACAAACAGATGCCGCACATCTGCTCATTTGAGAAGCTGGAATTAGAGTGTTTGGCAGGTTTCTTCAGATGGATATAGGGGGACAGCAAGATTATCATTCCTTTCGACTCTTATCTGCTATAAGCACACAAAACACAGCGGTTTAAACCTGGTGGTATACTACTCCTCCAAAATAAACCTACTGCCAACTTGGCTACTGACCTACTTTATTTTCTCCACCAGAGCCAATTTATTCCCATATTTGGAGCTTAGTGAGTCTGTCTGATGAGTGTCACTATTCATATCCTTACAGCTTCACATGCACATATCTTATTTAAACTTCTCAGTGATTTCCCTTTATGTCTGTGCAGCTTTTTTATTATATAGTTGTAGTAGTAGATGTTTTTTTAAATGGTTCTACACACAAATACATAGAAATGTTTTTAAGGACAAACTATCTGTCACTTGTGAACAGAAGTCATTTAAGTTTGGGCGTGCGAGTGTGTTCTGTGGTGGTAAACGGGCATTTTCAGCTGATTGTAGATAACAAGAAGAGATTTGTGTCTGCGCTGCAACCATAACAACCCTCACATTGGCATAACGATAACAAGAAGAATGCTGGCGCCATTGTACGTGAGGTCAGACAGCCAGCGTGTATAGCAGTGAACCCAGCACATTTCTTACCTTCTATGTGCAAAACTGCAAACAACACACAAAAAGACAGGGCGGTAGATATGATGGCATAGAAGAATTTGTGGAGCGTGCAGGAGCTCAGCGTTCACAGGAAACAACTAACTGTGGCTTGGAACGAAGACATTTTAAGGAAGAGTGTCAGGATGAGCCAGGCTAACGCAGAGGAGACCTCGATCTCTGCACATTTTCATCAGTTACATCAGGAGGATGAAGGCATCAGTTGATCTCGAGGTCAGCACACTGAACAGCCTCCAGCACAGATACAGCACCTCCTGCACACATAACAGGGAGGAAAAGATTTCTATCAAGCATCAGATATACCTGCACTGAAATGATCAAGTTGACCTAAAAACTGTACATGGTGTCGGGCTATAGAGGGTAAAATCTAGATTTATTACACAAGGGCATCCATTTATGTAATGATTGTTTTTTAGATAATCAACCTTCTTCACTTGACCTACCTGTTTATCTCTTTGTTCAGAGGGCCTTTGCCTAGAAACCAAGCAGTTGTTCTCCTCCACCTCTAAGAAGAAAGGGAAGGGTGGAAGCAAGGGCGGACCAGCCAACGAAGAGGACCCCAAAACAGATTCTCAGCCTGTTAGCATTCACTTGCATTTCAAGCGGTATGTCTTTGATCCCCATAAAAAGATGGTTCAGTCTTGACCTTTGTTCACGCGCTTTCAGCCTGACATTGTGTGGTCACAGCGCCTCAAACAGGCAGAGTGCAGTTTCAGAGGTCATGGGGCGGTGAGGGGAATACTGGCTTCTGTATCAGAGGTTTGATCATTTTCAGCCTCTGACAGAAACAGCCTGTTGAAATGCAATGGTTGTGGAATGCTGAACGCATGTGTAACAATGATTTTTTTTTTTATCTCTCTTTATGGAGATGGACTTAATCCGGTTTGCTCTATCACAAGGGTGGCAGCAGCTCTTCTGTTCCTAATGCATTTAAGTTGTCTTAAAAAAATACTTTTGTTCTTCTATGTGAACCAAGTCTTTTGACTTCTTTTGCAGTATGTTTCTAATTCAGAGGAGCCTTGATTGGCAAAGGAGCATCGTCTAGCATTACAGAAATACTGAGCTCACAGATGTCAACAGATCTCACTGTCCGCCTCTCTTGCTTGGATAAGGATCATGTTTCATTAGCTTTGTGATTTCCAAATGATTTCTCCATATTTCAATAATTATTCTTTTTATTTTACTTTGATGGCAGTTTGTAGCTTTCACTCGGAATAGCAGTTATTTCAGAGGTTGCTTAGTTTTAATTGGATACTGAAAGACAAATAAAGCAAACCTATGCTAAAGCTTTATTTCTGACTGTTGTTTTCTGTGTGATCATTTTGTTGTGCCTTTGACGTATACAATTATAATATAATGGCAATAGATGTACTAGTTGTGTCCCTAAACTCAGAACAAGCTGAGTTCATCAGGTATTGCATACAATATACAATTCAATTGTCTCTTAACTAAGCACAGTATGCAAAATATAAAGCCCAAACGTCAAAACTGATACGTTATCCACATAATTTATTTGCAATTCCGATGCACTGAAAACATACAGAACCTTACATTTCAATGTCAAACCTGCATTTGTCTCCCTTCTATGCCGTCATCTATGTTGTACAGCATAATGAGCACATTTTAAATAAGTTTTCCAGATGTCACACGGCCCAGAATCAATTTTCCACATATACAATCCAAGCTGTAACTAATACCCATAAGAAGTGTACCTGCTACTTTCGCATGCAGTTTGAAACTGCCCAGTGAATCATATTACACTGGTCTGCATGATAATCTCTGATACATGGTAAAAGATTCTGAGATCTAGAAAGATGATGACTTTTATAAACATTCTGTTATTTTGATACTGTTTAAAAGAATGATATAAAAAGCAATACTGAATCAGATATCGGAGTATTCAGAGATGGACATTTTCTACTGTATGTGTATTTATATGACAGTCTTTTATTACCTCCAAAGATGTTATTTTTTTAGGGGTTTGTTTGTTTGTTTGTCAGCAGCATTAATGACTTGCCTGTTTTCCATGAAACTTGGTGGAAGGGTGTAGCATGAGCCAAGGTAGAACCCATCACTTTTTTCCAAAACACAAATTTGGTTTCTTTGCTCTTCACAAACACACAAGTTCTGGAAATGGCTATCACCATGTTTAAATGGTCTGAGCAATAAATGCATGATCTTTTAGCAGCCATGCTGTTGCTACATTATGAATTCAAGCTCATTCACTAAAGTTGAAAGAATGGCTTCCCAGCTCCTGAAGTGGGACCATCTGAGGAGCATGTGAATGCACCATTGGCCTTGGTCTGCACCCTCCAAGTGTCGTTATAATTCACCATATGTTTTAACTTTCTCTGTCAATGTAAGATTTACCATTTATGAATGAGTAAGTGGGGAAAAAACAAGGAAGGAAAATAGTAAAAATTTAACAATGATAATCCATCAATTGGAGGTGATTGATGGTGCTGTCAATCAGCCTTGAGCCTCATTGAGAACTACACAGAGTGGGTATGACATCTCACTGTCTGTTTTGTGTGTGCGAGTGTCCATCCTGTCACAGAAGTGTTGTGGGGCGGGGCAGTGAGAGTGCAGGACACTCAGTATGTAGCGGATGATGTCAGCAAACTGTCCCTGCGAACAGCGTCTCTATCTCAGCAGGAATCTGTGGAAATTGGAGAGAGAGGGAGGAGGGAGGAGCAGCAGGAGCAAGAGGGGACACTGGAAGGATTGTTCCTCTGAGTGACAGTCCTTTTAGTCTTATCTCCTCTCGTTCCTCTTATAGAAAACCAGACGGGAGGAAAAAAAAAAATCTCTGTCGCTTTTTACTCCTGTGTCTCTCCAATTTCTCTTTCTTGCTCCACCCCCCTCTTTCATTCTCCATCCATTCCAGTTTTTTATTGAAAACCTTTTTCTCTGCCCATTACTGGTCTGATGTCTCATCATGAGACAGTAATGGAAATCAGCTTTTCGGCCTCTACATATTTCCCTTAATGTTATAATTTCACAGACAAACCATGGTGGTGCACATATTTGTGTCATTGTGGCATTACTGTCACATGGGTATGGATGTGACAGTGTTTTTTAAAACTAAAAACTAGTCAGAACTAGTGCTGCGCAATTTGGAATAAATATATAACTGCTTATTTGGAGCGATATTGCAACTTCCATATGATTCACAATATTGGAGGGAATTATTATTTTTGCATCATTATTCCAATTTCTATTGAAATTATATTAAAGTGATCATGGAGTGATTTTACTTGCTAGGATCTGTACTTAGCTAATTTTATTGAAATTGCACTAGTCCATATAGAAATTTCAAATACATTTTAATTAATTGTGCAGCTCTAGTCAGAACCATAAATATCTAATATGTAAAAGTATCCTTCTCTGCACGTGATCCTCCTTAAACCTATAACAAACAAGCACAACACATGTATATAAATATATTTAAATTAGCTGAAAGCTATTCTTGTATGAAAACCTAATTGAAAAATGCATTTTGCCTTAATGTAATTGTAAACACTGAATCAATTTGCCAATGAGTCTTGTTAAAAGATGATTATTTTCATCCTCCTTGTCTTGATAAAGATCCTCTCACGTTCCCCCCACTATGTTTTAACATGCATGCTAATCCTGTTGTGTGTGCGCGTGTGTGAGTGTGTATGTCGAGAGAGAGACTCCACAGTCCTTTCCAAGCTTAGTTGAGGAGGTTTGGACGGGCTGCATAATCCGCTTTTGGAGGCGTAGCTGATTGCGGGAGGAGGAAACAGACAGGGAGGCTATGATGGGACTGTAGCTGGGAGTGTGTTCTCACCTCGGCTCAACACACCGTAAAACACCTGACATGGGAAAGTGATCACACCTTCTGTTCTTCCTGTTCATTTTAACCTGTATTTGGGTCCCAGTGCTCATATTCTTAACTACAATTCCCCTTAAGACTGGTTCGGTACTTTTCTTCCTTTCAATCCTCCTCTCCCACCACAGAGATAAGACACAGCTGTGATGATTTCCCTTCAGTACCCCTGTCCCTTTTTGCTGCTGACCTCCAGGTCAGCCAGGAGTCGAGGGTCAACATCTGAGCTCCTGAATGTTTATAGATGGGAAACGGCCACTGATGAGCAGAGATAACAGGCAGCCGTGTGAGAGAAAGAAAAGAGGGAAGGGAGCGGTGGCTTGATTATTGACAAGGCGAAGGAGGAGGGCATAAAAAGAGTTTAAAATGTGGTTCAAGGCAGAGGAGATTGAAAAGACTAATTAGCAGCCGTTTGACTGATAAATGGGTGCAACATTAATTAACAATTTAACCAGTGGGGAGGTGGTTAGGCTGCTCTCTTTTGCTCAAACATGTTCCCATCCTACTCCAGACTATTATATTCCCTTACTCATTGTTTTACGGCATATTTTTGTATCTTGGAAACGGCTCTACAAGTCCTTTTTTTTTCTCGTTTGTCTGTGGTTGATCCCTCACCAGCTGTGTTTACGTGCCGGGGTTGGTCTTACCAGTTTTAACAGTATCACATCCCTCTGACAGAGATTATGTTTATTGCTGATTATTTGATGACAGAAGCTGTATCAGACAGCTCCACCGTACTAATGAGCACAGACACAGATAGAATCACCCTCAGCCCCCTCGCTCCTCTCAACCCTCGCCTGCAAATATAATTAGCTAAGATTAAAATGGGCATTGTTTAATTAATACCGCCGCAGCCTCTTTCAGTCGACTCCTCCATTTCCGGCTCTGCTTATCTCCCATCCCCCCCATCAGCTGTGGAAGTCTTCTTTTTTTTTTTTTTTTACTAATGCCTTTGTAAATCATGGACACAAATAAGGTCCTGCCAATTTCACCTATATGAAGGTACAACATCAGACTTCACTGCTCCTAAAATAGTTTGAACTCTGGCATTGTTGACAAAGTCATTTTTCTGCATTCAAAGTGAAAGATTAGCAGAAAAAATACTAAATGATGGTAGTCACGCTACTATAATATAACAGTATTTTTTGTAATTAGTGATGCGTTATCACAGTAGCCAGTCTATGTCATGCTTGTATTACATTCAAAGTCAAAGACATCAATGTAGCAGCAAGATGGCAAGATTAGATAGTTGAGGCTTTTTTCTCAGTGTTTGTGTTGCAACATATATCATGAGTAGGTAAAACGTTAGGACTCGCATAACTCGGTCTGCGTATCTTTTAAAAATGACAATAGCAGTACGCTTAAAGGAATGCTTCGCCTCAAAATGATCATTATCACGCATTCACCCTGTGTTACCTTGAATTTGTGAACTTGTTTTTCTCACATGTCAGTGAATGTTGTTAGAGCAGTGCGAGCTGGTGTTCTGTTAAAGTGCCATCTGTCTTTTGCACATGCATTGGAGTTTTATTAGATTATTGGTTATGAATTATATAATATATACTATGATGTGACAGTGTTTTCGCTCTCTGTAAGTCTGCTCTGGATACTTTGAGTCTTGTAATGTGTCCGTTAGTTATAGGAATGACCGGAACTTTCTGCAATCACCTTCTAAAACCAAAGAGGCTAATTACCTGATACGTCTGCAAGTTGTTACCAGGGATACGCAGGACGCCCTAATGAAAGAAACACCTTTAAGACCACTATTGTTCCCCCATCACCTCTGAATTGTTTTGTATATCTATTCCCAACTCATTTACACAAAAAAATAATGCAATGCAAATTAGTGCTGGCACCTCAATAAAGCAGTGTATTGATATAGTGCTTCTAAACCCTGACACACACACACACACACACACACACAGGACACAAACAGCTGTCCGTTTTTTTTACCGCCACTGTCATCCTCCCATCTCCTTCCTTGTCACGTCAGGACGAGGGGACAGTCAGTGAAAGGCTGAGGCTGATGGGTGAAGAATAACAGTCGATCATTACAGCTGAGCTCAGCAGAGTCCCGTTCAGGTCAAAGGTCACCTGCAGCAGCACCTTGAAAAATGCCCGCCATGATTCTTTGCACCCGCCGATACACTCTCCTTCATATATGGAGGAGAGCAGGAGGCAGTAATGCACGTAAAGGAAATCTTGTCCTGCAGTTGTGACTCAGAGGTTGAGGTCGTTCAATTGTCAGAGAAAAATATCAACAAGATAAAGGGACATATCTCCCATAGCCTCCCTCCAATATTCATCCTCCATGAACACCTGTAACAACAAGCAACTCCCGTCCTTCAGCAAAGACAGAAAGCTCTTGTTTTAATATGTGGTAACCATAATTTTTGTCCTCATGTATGCTATAGATAAAAAATATATATTACAGTGTTTGTTTCATGTTTGAGGTAAATGCGTAATTGAGGCCAGGTCAGTATAATAACAGTTATTACAGATATATTAGTATTGGCTAAAAAGGAACTGCCAAAACCAAAGACATCTGTGGTATCCTAAAAATAGTATTTTTTAATACCAGAGAACACTGATAATGATGTTTTTTCACTATAAAAAGTCCTGCTCAGAAGACATTTTGGTCTCAAGGATCATTTGTTTATGTAATGTATTTATTTAAATTATATCGGTTTTCATGTATTTTATATATGATTCAGTGTCAAGCTCTATTTAGTGTGTTGACAGGATTGTATTATAGTACTTATAAACTACTTTTTACTTTTTGAAAAGTGCTGATGAGGACTAAAATGTTATGAGGTAAAATACCCAAAAAATGCATCGCTGAATACATTAGAATCACCTGCCAACTTCATTCAAGTGGATCAAATATGTGTTTTTTCCAAAGTGAATTTACGTTCTCTGGTAGGATTGTTGTTTGATATAACTTCTTCTCTCTTAATCTGAGTTTTTATCAAGCTGGCTTTCAGCTCAGTGCGCAGCCTTAGCTATTATTAAACTACTGGATTCTGGTTCAGGGTCTTGTATATGCACAAAAATGTTCCCAATAATTATGTTAAACCAACAGAGTAATGAATTTGAAGGAAAGGCCCGAAGCTGTTCCCTTTCAAGCGTTGTGTTACTGCTGAGAGGACTTCAGGCTGCTGGGAGGAGTATTTTAAACCAGGGGTCCAGTTCAACTCAAATTGCTGCAGCTGGGGTCATGTGATGTGTAGGGTCATGTGAAAAGTCACTTCCACTCTGGATAACCTTGTAAAAGATGTCAAAGAGATGTCAACTATTTCTGGATTTTCATGCTTGTTTCCCAATCTAATGAAATGTCTTCAGGGGAGTCCATTTGGTCTGCAGATCTACCCAGAGGTAGATGTTATGTTTAGATTAGTCACCAAACATGAGAGTCCTAAACAAAGAAACCGGTCCTAACTCACTCCTTATGTGTCTCACAGTCTGTGTTTTACGCTTTCTGAATCCACTGACCTAAAATATGTTTAACCAATTATTTAATTTATTAGAGCAGTGCAAACAAGTGATAAAAATCTGTGGGTTCACCAACACAAGTGACCCTCCCAGATACTTAATTGTTTCATAAAAATACGTATAACATAAATACATACATAACATTTACAACATAAATAGTGTTTCCATCAACAAATTTCCATGTGCATTTTGATGGAAACACCAAAATTCGCTACGTTTTTTAAAATGCGCATAAACATTTTTATGCTCGCTTGAGGTGTTTTTTGCTTCTTTTGAAAAATATTTAAACGGGAGATGGAAACTCTTTTTCTGAATAAATTCTCACGTTGCGAACATTTACAGTAACTCACATGACTGATCAGCTGTTTCCCAGCTGACATGAAAGAACAATTATAAGCTGCCGAACTGAATCAAATTTCTGAAGACTTGAAGCATTTCCCTAATTTGCATTTTCTGTAATGCAACATTTCAAAATTTTGCTTCAAAAATTTGCTTCGACTTTAATGGAAACACGGCTATTGATACACAACCGGTCTGACAAAAGTTGTGTCCTCAGGGACGGAGTTGCTGGGCAACTATTGTAATGATGTTGGTTGAATTATTTTTTAAATGTATTCATGTAAATATTTATATATATGGGACAGCTGCTGCACTGCCATGCAGAGGGCTTTGGTGCCACAGAAAAAGCAAAAGCACACTTAAGAACCTCAAACTCTCAGCTGTAGGAAACCACAAATGGTTCTTTAATTTTCAGGAAAAAAACTGTTTACAGATTTAGAGGTTCTTCTTGGAGTAATATGCTAACATACCATTTGAAAACCACACAAACCTCTATACTCTCTTTTTTAAGCAAACACAAGGTTATCAGATTAAAGGATATTTATTGTGCCCTGAGGTCTACGCTGTGTGTACTGTAATGGGCCAGTGTGTATACAGAGTTAATCCTGGACTGACAGGCGGGGACAGTGGGGTTCTGACGATGTCGGGGGGCTCCGTGTCTGCAGGGGGACCCAAACATGGCTCTGGTTCTGTCTGGGACCCGTCTGAAAGCCCGGCACTGTCAGGCTGGCCCAAACACTGCCTGATGGGGCTTTTAGAAGAGCAGAGTGAGTGACGGAGGTTTAGAGGAGATCTGACACTGCAGCCTGTGGTGCTGCTGTTTATGTATGTATGCTAGCCCTCCAAAAACTGTGTTTATGAAAACAGTGGCCCGCTGCCCATCAGATAGTGGCCCCGCTGCACCGGGGCTGGGACAGGGACAGCTCCTCTGAGAGAACTAAAAGGAGACAGAGAGAAATGACAAGAAAAAGGGGCAGAAAGACAAACGGAACATATGAAAACAGGGCAGGGGGGTTCATTTGATGCAAATGTGCTCTGAAATAACTTTTCAAACCAGTTTTAGCAAAAGCTCTGTTCATGCGCCTCTCTCCCTCTTTGTTCCCTATTTACTGCCCCACTTTGTCTTGTCCTTTCCAAATGTTTGAGCTAAACTCCAGAAAAAGTACTTTGCCTCTCTCGCTAATCCCTCCTGCCTTTAATTTGATTTCTTCCCTCCGTTTTGCCCCTTCGGTTGTCTTCCTCCTTAATTAGCTCGTATCCCTCTGGTTTGCCAGATTGAGGGTGTTGACATGCACACGGCACAGCCCCAGATCAAATATATATGTACTGCCCTCCCAACCACCAACGTCCCACACACTTTATACTTCTTTTACTTTCAAGGAGCACAAATTGCATTATTGTGCCTCCCCTTGTTTTTTTTGCTGCTTGCCCACTGGCTGCTACAATAATCTGCTGTTTTCTGTTTGAAGTGGCAGATGCAGAGTGAGAGGAGAATCACCCAGTTTGTGATTATTATATTGTTATTTTCCATCTTTGATATGAAGTTTACTGTATTTTGCTGAGGTTTTTATGTGGGTTCCTCAAAACACTTTGTTTCAAGACTCCATACGTTGTTTTTCTATTGATACATTGCAGTGACAGCCTCCACATTGCGTAGGGTTTTGTACAGCTCACACAAGTTTATTTCACTTGTCCTTGATCATTTTAGTGTTATCAAAGGAAAGCGGAGGGAAAACTGCCTCTTAAAGTTCACATTTCAAATATTTTAATTGTTTTATGCAGCTTTCATTTATTTTTCTAATAATCCCCTGAGGCGGCGGGAAGACTGTTTACTGTCTTTGATTTGCAGTCCTGTAGCTTTTACTTCAAGCGTTAATTAACCTTCAAATGGAAAAATTATAGCAGGCACACAAGTCTGCGTGCACGGCCGACAACCACGCACACGAACACACAGACTCCAACAATGGAAGAGACTTTTTTTTCTTGCTTTTCATCTGAGATCTCTCTTCCTGCTTCTTTCTCTCTCAGACGCGTACCAGACTTACAACATGCAAGTCGACATTTATTCTCTTTCTCCTCCTCGTTCCTTTTGTGCACCAAAGTCTAACTCAATCTGGGCCTCCGGATTCTTTGAACTTCTGTCGGCGCAGAAATAACATTACAGGTTCAAAGACAACAGATATCTGTTTTCTGCTCAGAACCAGTTAATCTGCCTGCCTTTCACTTCCGTTTGTCTCTTTTTTTCCCAGCTCCTTTTCGTCCTATATGTCATCACGGCGTTTTTTTATTTTTTTTTGTTCACTTCTTACGTAGCTGGTAAAAAACATTGTATTATTTTGATATAGGCTCTCATTAGCTGTTCAGTTTAATTAAAAGAGCTCATTCATATGAAAATGGGACGCTGATAGTGATTTCCTTCCCTGGCAACAATCGCTAACCTTGCACAGCAACTCTTAATTAGAAACCGGCTTGATTGACATTGAGTACGCACCATACACACAGATGCATACGTAAGCGTTCTGTAAAACAATATGATATACCTCTGACCTGCGTAACAGCAGTCATACTAACAATATATCACCTAAAGTTAAACTAATACGTGATATTTGCTTAGAAACCAATAATATACATTTAAGGACATTATATTATCCGTATATAAACTGTTGTATGTTCTCTCCCCTCATTCGTCTCCTGGTCACGCCTCACGTTGTCAGCGCTCTGATAGGTTAATTCATGCAGTGTTTACTGTCCTGAAAAGATTCCCATCAGGCCTTTCTCTCTCTCTGTTTTCCCTCTACCCGCCGCTCCTCTTTTCACTGCTTCATGGCTGCATATTAATCATCAGGTGTGTGTACATAACATCATTGCGAGGAGACAACAGAGGAGCAGAGGCCGTTCGAGGGTGACACTGAACGGCAGATACAATGACTGATAGCGCAGAGCAAAATATCTCCTTCTCTTCTTCTCTTCATCTGATTCCACATCTGCGTCCTGAAGCATCAAACGGCCGGTTTATTATGTTACAGCTCTCTATAGGACGTCTCAGTGCTGGACACAAGTACACACTAAGTAATGAATATATTATATGTATTATACCTTATCAAAGTAATGTAAGGCATTACAGTTGATTAGTTTTCTAGCAAATGTTTTAAACTGGGCTAAAAAGTCTTTACTATTATAAATAGTGGTTTGATTTGTTAAAGTCTTAACTTGAGATTTCCTGCAGAGCTTTCAGTTACACCTCATGGCATTCATCGACGGAAATGGTTTGCTACAGTAAAATTACTTTGAAAACAACAAGTATTTCATTGATAAATAAAAGAAATAGATAGAATTAATGAATCATTTTTTGTTCTGTCATTCATTAACATTATACACCAGTTATTGATCTTTTCAATGAATTATTGAACAAATGTTGTGCCTACAACTACACAATAAAGCACATATTGATTTATTTGCTGTTTACAGATGCTAAATGTTTGGATAAAAGTACATTTTTAATATGTTTTTTTATAGGGCAAGTCAAGTAGATTATGTTTGCAGAGTCCTGTATCACACATATGAAGTCTCAGTAGTTGTGTGATAACTTATCTAAAAATGAATCACAATAATGATCAAATGTGTTTATTTTGAAATACCATTTTTCTGCATTTCTTGTCATTTCTTTTCTTGTTGTTGTGATTAGTTTTACAACCAAACAAGCTTTATGTCTTAAATGATTTATGCAAATACACTTAGAATTCATATAGTCAAAGATTACATATTGAGTTTTACTGAGTTTTAAAGTTCAGAAAATACTATTTTTACCAATGATCCGTCACTGTTACTTCTTATCTCTTTGTATGTTTGAAGGAGTGTTGTTTGTGTACTCTCACAGTTAATTTGCCCAGACACACAAACAAACAAACATGAGCAAGCATATAAATAACTAATCATGAATTCAGCCAGTTTGGGCCGGTAGCTTCACCTGTCCTGCCACCAGCGGGTCTGTCTGTCTGTCTGCTGTTTGCAGAGGAAAACCAAACTGAGAAATCAGATTAGACATACTGCCGACTCCTATGTGCTGCTCACAGTGTGTGCGAATGGGAAGATTTAATGGAGGATTGGGGTTGAGGGGTTGTCTCTTTACTGATGTCAGGCCCAAGGCTTAAGGGTAGTGTCCCACGGAAATGAGCCATTAAAATTGAGGATTTATTTATTTTTCTCTTCCCCTTTTCCCTCTCTGCATTTGGCATGGGGTGCAGAAGTCAGGCAGACGGTTTGGGAATGATTTGAGGGGACGGGACAACAGCCCCCGCTGTAGACCAGCCTGTGAGTTAGATTTCATAAATGGAAACGCAGCTTCGATTATCATGCTTTTATTATTTAATCAGCAGTATCTGGGAGGGGGTTGGGTGTCTTGAATGCTTCCGATTTGCCCAGACAGTAGTTCAAGCATGTAACTGGATCTCTTCTTGTCACAGACAGACGTTGCATTAAAGTTAAGTGTGCACACTATTGACTCTCGCTGGCCTTCACTGTTCTGCTGTAGTTCTCCACCTTCCAGCTCTTTTCTGCAGTTTTGTTTTGCGTTCTTAAAAAATAAGCCCCACAGACACACAAGTACAGGCCGGTTCTGAGCAGATGGGAAGATTGCACAGAAGTGAGGGATGTGGTCGAAGTTACGGATGAGGTGTTGCTTTATCAGCCAGCGCAAGGCCAGGATTGGTGCACTGAGCAAACAGTTGATGTGAATTGCGATCCAGACGGCGAGGAGGTGAGCTATCACACAGCGTCGATGAGGGGCGATGAAGTTTAGACACAGATGAGCAGCACGGAAACGCCAAAACAAACTCAGCCCACAACAAGCAAATCTACTGCAAATCACAGCCACAGAACATCCAGAAAGACGACATTTTCTGGTCTGGATCTACAGACCATTTTATGAAAACAGCTTCACACTGTTTGAGCTTAATTCAATTGAACAATTGATCTAAAGAACTAATTGGCAACATGCTTTGTAATCCATTAAAGGGGACATATTATGGTCATTTTTAAGTTGATGCTTGTACTGTGGGTTTCTGTAGAACATCTGTTTTACTGCTTTAATGTTCCAAAAACACATTATTTTTCTCAGTGTCCGTCTGAATATATCTGTATTCACTCTCTGTCTGAAATTATCCATTTTGTCGCCTGTCTCTTTAAGTGCCCCTTCTGAAAAAGCCCAGTCTGTTTCTACCATTATACCTTTTTACACATTATATAGTATAGTTTTTACGTAACAACCCGTACAGATGTCCAAAACTTCTGTAAACAGACAATTCTCGGTGGACTGAATGTTTTGATACTGTCAAAGTATTTATCTGACACCTACGTAGACCTGGTTTATGATATATGGAATATATGGAAATCTTACTTTTTTACATTATGGAACCTTTAAACATCAGAAGTAATACACGAAAGCAAGAAATTCTCCAGTTTAAAGTTCTCACATGTGAAAATGTTCAGTTTTTCTCTATTTTATATATATTTTTAATTGCATTTAAATGTGGAATGTTAGTTGGTTTTGTTAGACAAAACTGAAACAAACAAAACAGCAAGACGCAAGGTGGCCTTGTATAAGATGTAGATTTTTTTTTATTGCTGTTTAATTTTATACACTAAATGGTTCATGGATAATCTGAAATATAATTGATAAGGAAGAATCAGTAAATGGTGAGTTGCAGCACGAGCAGGAATCATCTGTAACACCTCCAACATTCAAATCCAGTGATGCAAATAATTGTATAGACTTTAAAAAAAATTAAATATAGCATACAATAGTAAGTGACAGTATAGGAAGCAGAAAGAGTGTTTTCATAAAAAAAAAAAGTAACAATGCTTTCAAACCTGAACTGTCACTTGAAGGATTTGACAATCCTCCATCTCAGGTTGCTGATGTGATGAATACAAACTGTAAATCACCCTCTGTGCACAGGTTTTGTTACTGGCTGTGTTTTCTGTAAACAATGACTGCAGACTGAGACGAGAAGTTGACACATTTATATTTAGCTCTGCAGTTCTGCAGGTTTTTATGTTGCCCAGAGTTCAAGTAAATAACACGCTCACCACAACCACGATAGTCATTGTCACGGTCTGATCGCTCTCCATCTGCTGATCTCTCTGTGTATTAATCTCAATAATCCCAGTGTCTGTTTAATAAAATGTGCGGTTGATTTGAAGCCTCAGTGAACTCCGTGGGCAGAGAGGACTTCAGAATCGCATCATATGGGAAGAGTTAGTCGACTGGCTCACTCATCTGGATGTTGTTTTGACTTATGGAAGACACATCTCGGTTCGCTCGCTTATTTTCTTCTCTTCGCTAATCTTTTCTTTCCTCTTCATCCTAATGAAGAAAAACTGTTTCCAAACACAAACATCTCCGCTCCGTTCGTCTCATCTTTGTCCTTCTGTCAGTGGAAGCATTTTTAAACTCTCCCTCCTTCTTTTCTGTTCTCATTGATGTTTTTTGTGGTAAAACTGTTATTTTGATAGTACAGTGCTGAATCTGTGTTGTATAAACCTAAAGCAAAACTTAGTTCCCTAACAATAACTACAGTGAAAGATTACTTCTACATCAATACATTTCTATTTACATGTCAATTACATTTAATGTTGTTACTTGATATTTAAAGACACATTACAGTCAATCAAATGAAAATTACAATAAACTTCAACACATGAACCATCTCTGTATATACAGTGAGGTTATAAACATTATTTAAACACTTAAACTAAATCATCTCGTACAACATTACATTACAGAGCAGCACTAACCCTTTACATACATTTTTCAATAGGAAATTTATCACATACCTCTGTCTTATTAGCTACATTTGTCTACTTATCTTTGTTTAGCTTTGTTGTCTTTGTTTAGTTGTACGTCTTAGAAATGTATGACATTATACTGTGCGGACATATATTGAGAACTACTGAACCAAACTCACATTCCTTTTATGTGTCAACATACTTGGCCAGTAAAATGAATTCAGATGCTGATTTTGATAACTATAATTTCAATCATAATCATAATTGAGCATGACAAAGAGAACAAATAGCAAATAATACCACAAAAAGATCTTGCTGACAAGTTGGAATGGAAGTTGGGACCTGTACTCATGTCAGAGCCAGTGGTGGAATGTAACTAAGTACATTTACTCAAGTACTGTACTTAAGTACCCTTTTGAGCTACATGTAATTTACTTGAGTATTTTCCACATACAATATGTAACTTTATACTTTGTGCTTTTTTACTCCACTACATATAGCTGCCAGCTTGAGTTACTTTTGAGGTCAAGTTTCAACAGGAAACATCATCAGTTTAAAATGAGTATGCATGTTTATAAATTAAACCACATAAAAGTATATAAGTAGTTAAATTAGACCCATGTTGACAACAGTAAAACGCTGCTTACATAAATGCATCAAAAATGCAATATAACAATCTGAGTGGGGACATTCTGCATGATGAGTACTTTTACTTTAGATACTTTCAGTACATTTTAATAATGATACTTTTGTACTTTCACTGAAGTAAGTTTTGAATGCAGGACTTTTACTTGTTGCTGAGTAATTCTGCAGTGTGGTATTAGTACTTTTTTTATACTAAAGTGTATAAAATAAAATAGTATTTAACTGCTGAGACTATAGATTACTGAGGGCATGTGCTGTCAGTTCAGTTACCCCACCAAACCAACACACAACCACAATCCTGACCTTTGCGTCCGTCGCTCTGTCGTTTAGTCTTGGACTGAGTCTGTGAAGCTGTGGCTCAAGCCTCTGTTCACTGTCCTCCTGCTGTATTCTGTTACTCTGCAGCGCTGATGATTTTCCCTCTGGGTTTTCACATTTCTGTTTCTTTTGTATAAATATGAATAAAGCGTCGCAATTCCACCGCGTGCAATATGATTAATTAGAGCATGTTGAATAATAATTTCACTCAATTCTGCTGCTTGTGAAAACACTGCAGGCACTGAAGCGACGTGAGCGTAGCTGACTGTACACACGCAAATAGGCTTGCACATAATTGCTACCACAGGAGGAGCGGACACATGTAGACATTTACAATCAGGTTGCCCTACTTTGATCCCTTGGTCTCCAGGCCTCCAGGCTTTGAAAACCTCTCAGTATATCTCGCTCTGAGCTCAGACCATATGGTTATTGTGGCTAGTCTAAGTGTAATATAGAGGTTTAATGACATAACTCCCACCTGGAGAAGCAGGCTTTGAACAGCCATTATTAAGCCTGGTGCAGAGATAAGGCAGCCATTAGCCAAGCTCGATCATTTCATGGCTACTGCAACAATAAGAGTGACAGCCCCTTAATGTTAACTGCACCCACTGAGACGCGCTGCTTTCTCTTTTTTAGGCATGTCTGCGGGGACGTGGTGGAGGGTATTGTGTGTGGGTCAGAGGCCGTTTTAAATAAGCAATAAATGTTAAATCTGCCTGACATCTTCAGTATCCATTACTGCAAAGAGCATGCTGGAGAGGAGACGGAGACGGAAAAAAAGCGGCAGTGAAACTGGTAGACGGAGGAGATGAGATCAATAGAGGCAGAATGGAGGATTGATTCAGGCTCTTAGATCTTTCAGATTAGTGGCTCGATTAGAGACAAATATGGAGGCTTATTCATGTGACCTTAGCAGTGACAGCCTGAACTAAGTGGTCATAGAGTAATTACATTCAAACCCCAATATCCCGCTGATGCTGGAGATTTGGAGATGACTGCTGCCCTGGATTTTCTAGAATCTTACAGGACAGAAAAAAAATGTTTGTATGGCCCAGTTTTTGATAATGCTGGTGCACTCTGTCACTAATGTTGCTCTACTGGAGATTTAACTCAAGTCAGTCTTTTCATTGGTCAGTGAGGCAACACAATCTCGGTTATTACTTGAGGACAGTTTCAGTTTTTCAGTAAAATGTGTTCCCAGCAGACCGTGAGGTGTTTAATGCAGCAGTTATATGAACAATGGAGGCTTCATATGTCCTGGATGTCCCAGTCCAAAAATAAGGCCCAGGCAAATGTAAGCAAATACAGCGTGTGTGCAAGCGGCTGTGTTATCTGATGGCTTTTGTAGTCTGTAAAGCGAGCAAAGGCAGCTTTATCTGGGTAGCACCTTTGAACAATAAGTGCTTTAAAACAAAAAGCAAATAAGAAAAGGTAGAGAACAATATAAAAAGAGATTTAAATATGATTCGAGGGAAAGTTTGAGTTGTAAGTGTATGAGGTACTATCAGTGTACTGTGTTCCCTACAGTAGATGGCAGTCAGCAGGCCTCCAGTTTGGAGAAGCAGGCAGGAGTGCTGACACAGAAGCTAAGTGATGTACAGCTGTAGACGGGGCAGCAGCTAAACATAATTCAAGTCATATCGGTTTAATTGTACACTATGTTGAGAATATTTTCATAGCTTTACCTTGCCATCAGACATTCTTTTTGAAGTTTACATGGGGTAATTTAAATTCTTATATACATTTTTTTTAAGCCACCAGACTCCTTTTTTGTGTTTTTGCTTGCGTTTGGTGTTTAAACTATTACTTTGAAATTGCTGACTTTTCAAGTGATTTCTTCAGTCAGATTGGCGGTCAGATTTCCAATGTCGGAAAAATATGAGTGTTTTTCAACAGATGTGGCGTGCTTCTGTGATCTCTTACGTTTGGTGCGAGGTGGTCAAAAACAGTTTTTCTTGTCTTGGTGTTCTGATCAAATCAATTATCATAAACATGTAGTCTTGACTCACGCAATAGTGAAGTTCAGTGATGGGAACATTGTCAACAACAGATAGATGTGCTCCCTCCAGCGCCAGACGGGAACCAGTAAACTGGGTAGACAGTAAACATGGAGGGGATGGTCTCAGTGTTCTTGGACTGTGGGGGGAAAAAGGAAAAAACTGAGGGAGTTGTGTGAACAAGACAGTGTCATGAGTCAGTTTTAATTTGGTTTGTATCTGATCCACTTAACAGCACTTATTTACGTGAAAAACTGTAATTTTTGAAGCAGAGGTGATGCTGAACTGACATGAATACTTTTCAGACATATCAAGTCTTTTATCTTGTGTTTCGAGAGTTTTGCATTTCTGAGTTGAAGTTTTCTGTGAATTTGACTGCGTACAGAGCAAACAGGTAGAGTTTTGATTTATTGTGCAGTCTTGGTGTTGACATGATGTCGTTACTGTATTCCCCTGCTGTGTCCTGTGTAATTAACGTAGCTGGCGGGTTGTTTATGATTGGCAGGTGAAGTTTGCTTGTGCTGCCCGCGCTGATACGACTGCGAGAGATACGACAACAAACAACACTTACAGCGAGATTTAGCGCGAGGAAACCCCCTTCCTGCCGTGCACAATGCTTCTGTGCGGACGGCCATTTTAAATTAGATGAATAAATTTGGAGGCTTAATTATTTTTGGCGCTTTGAGCTATTATTCTCCTCTATGAGAAAGAGAGGGATGAGATGAGAGAAAGGAAAAGGATATATGATCCCTAGAAGACAAATGTATTTGCTGGAAATCTCTCATTCTTTCCCCACTTCTTCTCTCTCTCCTTCAGTCCCCGATAGGCATAACTTTATTTCTCTCAGCCGTCATTAGATTGGCTCCAAACAAAACAAACTCAATTAACCTCATTTCTACCCCTTAATTCTCTGTTTCTAGAAGACTCCATCCAGCACACACACACACACAAACACGGATATGTGTAATTGGCTGTGGTACATTAATGGAAATAGTGTAGTATTAATGTTAAGAAGCAGTCGTACCAGCAGCCTTAATAAGTGCAGGGAGTCGTTATTAACCGCAGCCTGTCAGTCCCTCCTCCTTCAGCCCCACACATGGTGTTTTTGGCCAAGTGTAATTCAATCAATTCACACTAACTCTCTCCTCCTCCCCTCTTTTCCTGCTGAACTTGCCAGGTCATGTTCTGTGGCTCATATGTTTGATTGAGGCCTCCCTCTCGTGTCTGGGAGAGAGGGGAGGTGGGCTCCGAAGGGAGAGTCGGCCCGGTCGCATCGGGACTGAACTTCCCTGAGCTGGGAAACAATTACAACTCCCCCCTCGTCCTCCTCATCTCTTCCTCCTCCTCCTCTTCATCTCTCCTCCGTCTGTCCGCCACTATTCTTTTCTTTCTCTCCCTTGCTTTAACACTCCGTCTCTTCCATCCCAGTCCTGGGGCACTATATACCCCTTTATTTATTTATGTATCAGGAGACGGAAATGGACTCCCACCCAGTAAAGAGGGGTGAGAGGGAGGTGAATTGTGAGTGCG
>CAFUXE010000012.1:53391-86496 GCA_903364295.1 Serranus cabrilla | reverse complement strand
TGTCAGAGGTTTGAATGCAGTGGATATGGGGGGAGAATTTGAGATACTTTGAATATATTATAGTCTCACAGCTTTCCAAAGAAAACATGCTTTGCTGTTAGTTTGTACTGGCTGAGGCAGCGGCATGCAAAACGTATGAGATGTGCCGCGCAGTCATGGTTTAAGCATGAGCTGTGTTGTTTTTCTCTGCTGTCTCTAAGGGTATCAGCGCTGTAATTCAATCAATTTTAATTTGAATCATTCATTTATATTCTTCTACAAATAATATAATAATAAGACGTTTGTTGTTTATGGTTCATGATTGACACTAATTATGAACCATTTGTACCCATATTTAGTGTGATAAGACAAAACACAATGTTACCACAGTTGTTTGCTGATTGGTCTACAAGTCGTGAATCTGGTGTGGACATTCCTTCGGAAAGTATTAAACATCAGACAACTTTGACATATTTAGATCACATGAAAGATCTCACTTTTATCAAATGCCAGGATAAAAAAAGAGGATTAATACTTACATTGTGTTTCTTAAATGTTTTCCATATTAAATATTTTTTTCACTTCATGTGTGCATATCTTTATATATTCAACTCGTTGTAAGTTAGACTTATATGTAGCAAATGAAAACATGCTGTTGCAGGCACAGATTGATTAAACTAACTTAAAAAATATTACATATAAAATGACTAACAATTTTTATTATTTCTAAGTTAATAGTTGTGACTGAAAAAACACTTTTTACCATAAAGATAATTTCATACTTCAAACTATTAACAAACAAACTAAAACCTGTGACATGAATAAATTGCAAAGATAGTAAATATAAATTCCAGCTACAGAGTTTATCTATATATATGCACAGGAAATATTGCTGATGCTACACTAGTGCGTGTGTGATTGTGTGCGTGTGTGTGTGTGTATTTGCATGTGGTTTGCGTGGCTCTGAGGCCGGAGCTCATCACCTGCAGGACTGGGTCTGCTTCCTTATCACTTTGTACCTCTCTGATTGGCTTTTATCGGCCCTCTAAGCTCTGATTGGCCGTTATCTCGGGCCCAGCTCTGATTGGGAGGTCATAACGCCTCACTGCAATGGGGCATAAATGGTCTGATAACACACTGATAACAGAGTTCAGCTCCAACACACCGATAATACACAACATTATATCCTCCTGACCCTCATCCCGCTTCCTCCACATTCTCGCCGTCTCCATCCAAACTAAGTCCCACGGAGTTTTTAATGTAACATGTAATCTAATGAGTTCAGTTTTTAAACTTAATGTGACTTTTAATAAGAGTTGTGTAGTTTCTGTTCAGTAAAAGTAAATAAATAAATAAGTAAGTACTCTTAAGTACAAGTTATGGGTAGTTTTTGGATTTCCATATTATGCTACTTTACTTCAATGCATTTCAACTTAAAAGATTTTACTTTTTACTTGACTATATGTATTATTCAGCTTCAGTTATTATTAATTTACAGATTAGGATTTTACTTACAAAGCATATGATAAGCTTTTACAATATAATGCATAAATTAATGCTAAACTAAGCAATTAAATCTAAATAATTAATGGCCAATAAAATTAGCTCCAACTTTACTGAACGTACACAATAATATATCAGTAATATTAATGTAATGTTATATTAAATAACTTGCAGGGCCTTTTTCTATTGGTACTTTTACTGGTAATACTTTTACATATTAGTGACATTTTAAATTCAGACTTACTTGTATGGAGAATTTTTTTTATAAGGCTTCCTCATCCACTTATAGTGCATGTTGACAGTGATACTTTTAAAAAATTTTACTCAAACTCTAAATCAGTCGGTAGGTCTTTGATGGCACTGACATGTGATTTCTAGAGTTTATCTTTGGACTATGTTTTATGTTGTAACAGTTCATATTTGCAGCTACCATCCTGTCAGAATTGGTTTGATTTATGTTTAAACCTTATTGCATTTAAAGCCAAACAGAAATCCAAATCCAACAAATTTCAATGTCTTAACTTTCTCTTCTCTGTGAATTTTTGTTCTTTGTCACCACTGAAAGTTAACTTCTGTAGTGCCGCTTTTGTCTTCACTGAAATATGCACCTCTAGGGGGGAGTAGTAATCAAGAATGGTTAGGCCAGTGACTGATTAGCTCTGTGTGAGTGTGTGTGCGTGTGTCTCTTTCTCAGTGTGTGTGTGTGTGTGTGTGTAAAACACTGGCATTCTTATTTCAAATGCTTCTCTTAAAATTCTGGATTTATTAAATGGACTTTACTTTGTATTTGCACTCTGCAATAGGCTTTTTAATGATGATCTCTTCAAAATAATGTTGTGATAGTGTTTTGTGATTTTTAAAAAAATCTTACAAAGATCTTTAAAAAATGACTTGTTACTAAAACTTTAAAAATCCTTTAAATGCAGCCAGCAGCAGTGGAAAGTAACTAACCTCATCTATCAACAGTTATAGGTCAGCACAATTATCATTTTGATTTTAAACTTCTAAAGTCCATGCAGTAGTAACAACAAGCTACATGTTAATGCTTCAGTAGTATTGATTCAATAATAAAGTAATGTGACACTTACGGTCGATTCTGCATAATGAATACTTTTTTATACTGTAAGTACATCTTGATCCCAATATTTGTACTACAATTAAGTAAAATAAAATACTTATTAATGGAGTAATTTTATGGTGTGCTATTGCTACTTTTAGTTGGTAAATGACAAACACGACAACAGTAAAAAATTGACTTTGCTTCATATATTATAAATTCACAGAAAGGCTGTGCACTCACATTTTTTTTCATCCTTCAATGAAGAAGCAGAGCCAAACATGTATTTGTGTGGGAAACTGTTCCTACTGATTTAATAAGAGTGAAATCTGCCACTCGTCCTTCTCAATGTGAATTAAATAGAGCCACGAAGCTTCACACGGCCGTATATAATAATTAATTCCATATTAAGTGATTGCACAGTCGACCGGTCACTTCTGTTTTGTTATTTGCATTTAAACTATTCTTGCATTAATTATTACAGACATTTATTTTCTCCTTTTGTAATATAGCAGCAAATGTTGAGCAGAGTTGAAGTGAAGTGTAAGACAAATAATTTAAAATGCTCCTGAGGTTTTCCACAGTAGAAAAATGTCCCTTTGCCCTGAACTATTCTCTCCCTCGGTAACCAGCTCAGACCTTTTAGTTTAATGGTGTATATCAAACACATCCAGATCTCAATTATCATTCTTAATGAGGGAACGACTCTAGAGGAATCCCTTTTCCATCTGCAACCTTCAAAGGTCCTTAAAAGAACATCTGAGGCTCTTTATCAGACAAAGTTTCTCCTTCATTTGAATAATTCTCCTAAATCGGCCAGAGGGAGATATGAGAGTGAAGAGCGAGGTCCTAAAGTCCTGGAGCTGAAATGAGATCTGGGTATCGCAGGGAGGGGGACATAGTAGCCTATGATATGGATTAGAGTTTAGGGATCTGTATCGTCCTCTTCTCCCCCTTTTTCACTCCTTTTTTTCTGTCCCCTTCCACTTATGCTTCTCTGGTGTTTGCACTGCAGCCTCCACAAGTGCACCGTATGTTCACGTACTCCAGACGCATTAACGTACACACTTGCTCAGAGGTAAAAGGAGGGTCAGGAGGTGTTGGAGGGGAAGAGAAAATGTCTAAGATGTGTGTGTTCACAGGGCCTGTATCTCATTACATAGGAGTGTGATAGCCATCAGAGTCAGAATAATATTTAGCACATGCTGCCTGCTAATGAAGCGGTAATGTCCACAGACTGGAAATGAGAACCAGAGTGGCCTCTCTTTATTTTATCCCCTCATCTTTACGGCCCGCTCTTCCCATCCCTGCTCTCGGTTGAATATAATAATCAAATGACTGAATCCTGTTCGTTATTTACTGTCTGTGACAACTTTGTTTCCCAAATCCTTCCTGCGTTCTTCTTACAGTTATTACATTTTGCGTGTTGTGCAGAGGAGCTGCAGGAGGGTTGTCG
The DNA here is from genome assembly GCA_903364295.1 of Serranus cabrilla. NCBI lineage: Eukaryota > Metazoa > Chordata > Actinopteri > Perciformes > Serranidae > Serranus > Serranus cabrilla. Next base: position 82,501 of record CAFUXE010000012.1, on the reverse strand, counting down.
TGATATTACAAGCGTCTTGTTGTGTTTTCTATGGTCATTATAAATGCTAATCTTAATAGCTTCTTTGCATATGACGTCATACATCAGTGGGCTAATGCTCAGGAGGGCAGCTGGAGGCAGGTTCTGAACAGCTACCGACACTGCACAAATATTTATGAACATATCAAGTAATCAAAGCACGATATCCTGTATAATAGTGCCACATGAAGGGGACAAATTCATAATCAAGTGAAGAGAAACGGCGACTGTCTTGGATCAAAAACCTGTGTGTTGAATCTGATGGAGCAGAGTAAATTATTTTCAGCCACGACCAGGTTTTTAAAAAGTGTTTAGTTAGCTACTGTAGCTAGTAGCCTATATATTTGCCTGCATATTTGAGTTAAAATAGCAGAATAAAAAGATTTTAATGATGTGGACCCAGCCCCACACAAAATAGTTGAAAGTTTCCATCTGGCTCTTTTAGACTATATTTTCTGGATAGAAATACCTGTTGTATGAAACAGATTTAAACACATATACCTTTGAAAATAAAAGCCCGGCTGGTTACAACATGGCACAGCGACAGACACACAACTACTGTTAAATGTACTTTGAAGATGCTCGGACCACACTCGTGGCTCTGATGGTGGATTAGTTTTATTGTCGGAACATAAATTAGTTTTTATAGCTCCAACATAAAACACTCTTTATTCATCTTTATAGTTCTTACTTAGCCGTACTGACAATCCTCTGCTAGTTTATTGGTCTTCATTTGGTTTGTAGTCGTAATGAAGGTAATAGAATCATCTTTGCTCCTATTTGATGGCATTAATCACAGCCTTATTTGATCAAACTGTTGTTACAGGACAAATCAGGGATCATGCTGTTTTAAATGAAAATACCATCAAGCAGAGCTGTGCTCTGTATAATTATACAATATGACATTATAAGAATAAAGGTCTTTTGTTATTGTTGCACATAAAAGATTAAACCTAGACAACTTTTCCCATCTCTCCCTGTATTACACACTCACACACTCACACACACATATTCAGTATTTGCAGTCGCTAAAGGGCAAATGCAAATCATCAGAAAGTTAAACCAAAGGAGAAAGCAGAACTGAACTCGGCTTATTTGGTTAATGCCATTAAGTCTGTCTGTGTCATTCACCCTCCACGCAGCTCGTCTTTTCTCTCCCTCTTTCTCTTTCACACTCGTGCACACACAAAAACACCTGCACAAAAGAAAAAGTGATTGTTTCAACTTTCACCCGTGCCCCCTCTTTTCTCTCTTTTCTCTCTCTCCAGCCCCTCTTCCTTGTCGAGAAGATTTACATGCTCTTTTTTCTGGCTCCTTTATGCAGGGACTGTCCTCCTCTGCAGCCCCCACCCCCTTGCCTCCCCTCCCACCCGGTCGCTGCACAAACACAGCTGACAGGAGGTGGAGGCGCTGCCATGACACAGTCGCGTGCCGTCCAACAAATCCCTCTCAATCCGCCAGCCAGCAGGCCCCGAGTGGGCTTGTGTGTGTCTTTGAAACTGTCTTCAGTTTTGGAGTGTGCTGCAGTATATTTTACGGGCTTTGCATTTGTGAGTTTTTGGATCTGTAATGCTCCCTGAACGTTGTGTGTATTTCATCTTCTCCCATAATTATTTATGATTATTTTAATGCTGTTTGTCCTGGGGTTTAGGAGCAGAATTAATTGATTACTGCTTTCTTAAAAAGGATAGTCACTCACTTAGAGGGCCAGTCAGTGTATTGGACATCAGATACAAGTTAGTTTTGAACCAGCATGTTGCATTCATCAATCCTCTGTCCGATCAGCTTGTCAATCTTCATTAATCAATACGTCTATCTGCTGGACCAGTCTTCCTATAAATCCATCGTATCTCTTTTTTTTTTTTGTGCTTGAAAAAGTTTCACTAAAGACTCGTATCTACACAGTAAATTAGGTTTGTAAAATCCAATATGCTGCGGCATTTATTGCTAACTCAAGTAGAAAACAAGAGTCCGTAGCCACGAGCCAGCTAGTGTCTCTCTGAGTTTTTGAGCTAAATGCTAATGTCAGCATGCTAACATACTCAATAAAAAAGGGGGATGCTAAGATTTCACCTTTTAACTGTTTACTGACATGATCACTTTGACCGATGAATAATATCAGAAAAGTATAATCAAATCATTTGGGAGTCAGTTATTGCTAGTGCTAGCAGTTTGCTTTTTAAGGTCTTTTTTTCTGCTCGGTTTGTGGCTCTCATGACCAACTGCTAAATGTTTCCCTCAGTGGAGAGCTACTTGACACATGCTACTATATCAGTAAGGACTGGCAGGTACAATCTGGCATCCTAGCAGCTAAACTGGAAGTAGGATAATGGGGATGTAGCTGCATGTGTCCACAAAACTGCAAGTAAGCATAAGAAAAGTTATTTCTGGCCAGGACATTTCATACTTCACCAGAAACTTAACTCCTGGATGTCCTCATAGGGCCCTCCCACTGCAGCACACGTCAAATTCAAGTTACTGACCAATCACACAATAGTTGTCGGACGCAACACAATAAAAAAGTTCTGACCAGATGACGTGTCAAAAACAAGCTGCGAGACCAGAGCTGCAAGAATGATGTCATTCTTCTCTTGCAGCTCTGGGAGAGAGAACTAGTTTCTCTGTTCCTGCGGAGTATTTATTAGCCTTTACAGGAAAAAAAGAACATTTTCCTGTTTCCATCTCCGTTTAGTGGGTTAGCATGCTAAAATTTGCCAATTAGCACCACGTACACTTGAGGCTTATGGGGATGTTATCAGTTTTGCAGGTATTTGGTCATAACTATTTAACAAACTGAAAATCTGACCTGATGATGAGGAAAAATCAGGGTATCACTGTAGTTCTAATCTATCCTGAGGGGAATATAAATGTTCAGACCAAACTTCATGACAATCCATCCAATAATTGGCACAATATTTAAAAACTGCTAATGTAAATTTCAGTGGTGCCACAGAGGAATTATCATCTGAGGACCAGGAATGTCTCTATGAAATAAGATAGAAATCTCATCAAATAGTTGCAGAGATATTTGGAAAATGTCATCCAAAATGATGGACAAACAAACCAACAGATCTCGTGGCTTTACGGCTGGCAATGTTAGTCTGTCTTTGTCTGCATATCATTTCACTGGAGGCTGGTCTCTATTCAAATTGTTTTTTTTTAACAGGTTTCAACAGGCTTTTCTTGCATGACCTTTGCCCTCTCACACTACGTAAAGAGGTTGCAGTTTGTCTTGCTGTTGTTAGGACGTTATAGCACCACGCTGATGGACTATTGTCATGTAGATACAGGCTGCTGGTGGTCTATTGTCTGTGTTGTCATCGTGTCACATTCGAGACAGAGTTTGTGTTTATTTTAGTGAATGTTCTTACATGTTTAAATCATGCCCGTGCATTATCACAAATGCACACATTAGATATTTCCACGTGTTTATATTGTGTGTGTCCTCTTCATACATTATGTGTCCGAGATAAAAGTCAGTGATGAATGTATGTGCTTTGCTGTGTGGCATTTTAACCAGGTCTTTAGAAACAACTCTGCAGCTGCCTCCTGCTGCATGGCACTGTGGGTTAAACACACACACACACACATACACACGCTGCAGCCCTCCAGCTCTCCTCAGTCCAGGGGGCAGTAAAGTGGTTATCTCTCTCTTTCAGATCCTAATCTGACAGCAGCTCCTGCCTGTTGCCAGGTTACCCCTTGGGCGTCAATCTCCATTTAAATCCTCGCTGCCTCCCCGCCCACCCATCAACACCAGCCCTGTACACCCTCCACTGCCGTCCTCCACTCCCCCCTTATAACTCCCCAGCCCTGAGGGCCCCCCACCCCCCCTCTGACTGTGACGCTGGCATCAGGCTGAATTCACACAGGGCAGCAGGTGACACATGGATGCTTTGGAATCAGCTACTATTCAAGAAAAAGATGGATTGTGTGTTTTTACGGCGCACTCTCGCACGGTGGCTGGACATGCTCCGCGCTGCAGGCCGTTCCCAGTGTGCTTTGGCACGGGTTCACACAGTATACAACCTGGTCTTGTAGAGCAAGGGGGATATGGGCTGAGTGGGTTTGTTTGAGAGAAGGGCGGCAGACGGGGGGTCTGGTAGCTGTAGGAGGATGTGGGCAGAGTCTGCTCCGCTCAGACAGATGAGGGGAAATGATGGAGAGATGGAGCGATATGCAGTCTGATGTCTGAGAGAACGCTCTTCTCCTCCTTCTCTCTGTCCTGCCCTGGCTTGTGAATGGAGCTCCATTGTGTACATTGGAAGGGACGTCTTGGATCTTGACCCTTACCCAGAGGTCACGAGGGGAGCAGGGTGGATGAGAGAGAGCGCATAATTGCAGCACAAACACAAAGACGAGCCCACTGAGAGGCCCAGCCAGTTCGACCTTCGACAAGCCGTACAGTATTGTGCCTGTCCACTCTGTTGGTTTGATCTATTATCTATTGTTGACTGGTTGCTGCCTGAAGGCAAAGGAAGTTATGGCATTGTTTTCCATAGAAGGAAGGAGGAAGCAGAGATACCTGTCAGACGGAACGAATGGAGATGTTTTACTGTTATGGACTGTTGTAGATCAGGTTTAGAGGAGTTTGATGCTTTATGTAGCTCAGTAGTAAGAAGTAAGACAGTTTCTTAAGAAATGTCCTTTTTGCTGAATAAAAATTCCTGCTTGTTAAAACACCCGCACATAAGCAACAAAGAGATAAAGGATCATCGTGGTTTATGCAGGCACCTCTGATGTTACAGCACTTTTGTCCCCCATCACTTCCACTGAAGTCTCTGTAGTGGGACATTTCTTAGCAGCCAGTATGGAGAGGATAAACAACTACAGTACCTAATAACCCTTATAATGTCCATTTTGTTTTAAATTAGACTTTAATTAGAATTAAAACCTTTTTTTAAGCGTATTTTGTGTACCTGTGGGAACATGTGTGCTTAACATGTTTAAATATATATCATATTTCACCAGGCAGAGCAGCGTCATGAACATACAGTACATTTAATGACCAAGTGATGGTGATAGTACAAATCTAGAGTAAGAACCTCATGGTTTGGTGTTGTCTCTATGCAGTCAAGTGAATGTAAGAGTGTGGAAGTTGTGTGGTGAACCAGTGTGTAGCATCTCCAGCATGTGCTGCAGGAATGAACCCTCTAATCTGGAAATAAATGAGCACTTTTGCATTTCAGTTCCCTCGTCTTGGGGTTTTAATGTGTTAGATGCCTGAAATCTGTGATTAACACGAGGTTAAAAGCTTTTCACGTTGTGTTCTATTGCATTAAATACGTAAGTAAATACCAGAGCCTGACCTAGTTACCAATACCAATTTTAGAAGAAAAAAATCATATCTTATCATATCATATTTAATAATATTAAACATTATTATACATTGTACATACAATGATTACATTGTTGACTACATTTCCATTTATGAGAAGTGGTTCCCTGTCAGTTTTCGGCTCTCTTTTGAACATTGTATTTGTCCACCTTCACCAGAGTTTTTTTTGCCGTTGTCTTTCACTGACATACATTGTGCTGTAGTTTCCATGTGCAGATGTTGTTGACAGCAAGAATTTAAAAACCATTACCACTGAACACACTCATTCATTGAGTCTTCCAAAATCTATGTTATTGTCTGGAAATAGTGTTGTGACAAACATACAAGCAGAGACAAAAACATTAAGGCAAGAGATGGCAAGATTTGTTGTGTGTGTGTGTGTGTGTGCTGTGCAGCGGAGTTGACATTGAGCCATTCCTGGCACTTCCAAGCTGCTGTCAGGGTCCCAGAGGACCTGAGGTTTTGGGTGGAGGCGTGTGTGTGACTGCAGTCCAGTTGGCTCACTCGTGGTCAGTGTGTCAGTCAGTCTGTCGTGTGAGAGGGCATGCTCGGTGCATCTGAAACCTCTGGGCTGACGGCCGGCGGGCATGGCTCAGCCGCCGGTGCTCCACCTGGCTGATTGATGCGGGCCTGTTTGAAGTCCTCTCAGGGAGAATGAACTCCATTCATAAGCTGCTGTGCCCTCCACACTGCCGGCCCCACCTCTCACTGCTATCCCTCCACTCTGTTAACAGCTGAAATGCAACACGACTCGGAGCTCATAGTGGAATGAAACTGAGGTGGACAGACAACAATATGATAGATAGCCTCAGGATATTCTCCATCTGTGCCGAGCCGCGGCCTGTTGTGGCTTTAGTTTCCTGCTTCGGATTTGAATATACTGTCCTGTGTGTGAGGATGATGAGCATCCCTAAACCTGGTTACTGTCGACATTCACCAGCAGAGTTATGAATATAAGCAGCTGTAAACATATTGTTGTTGTTTTTTAAATAGCTGATTATTTTCTTAATTCATGTATTCATTGTTTGGCTTAAAAAAACATCATAAAACACTCAAAACGCTTAATTGTTCGCCAACAGAATTCTGGACAAAATTCGAGTTTGGCTGACATGGATCTTCTTGGATGACTTTTATCAACTGTCAGTCTTGCTTAATGTTTGGAAATCTGAATCATCCAGACAATCTGTGTATAAGAGAAAACTAATAATTGACTCTTTAAAGCTCGCGATCAAATTTTATAACAATAGAATTGCTCGTTCTTGCCAAGAGTTACATTGAAAAATTGAAATCAGTCTCATATTTGTACAGTATGTAGCTTAGCTTAGCATAAAGAATGGAAACAGGAGGGAACAGCTAGCCTAATCCTGTCCAAAATAGTGAGCATAGTATAATAGAGTATGGAAAGTAAGAATTAAAATACTATTCAATTAAAAGAATAATGTCTTATGTTGACTGTCATCCAGTGTCAAGACTCCAATATGTGGTAGCTGCTTTAGGCTCTTCATAACTAGTAACTTGCTTGCCTGTTGTAACTCCCTTACGCCCCTGATGCAGACATGAGAGTGGTATCTTTTTTTCCTCTACAATTGTCTGCAAGTATTGTCAAACTATTCCCTTAAGAACGAAACTCACAATGGTTTCAAAAAGTGGAACAATTTTGTATTTTTTGCAATGTGCGTTTATGTGCGCTTGTTTTTCTTGGGTCTTCTCGTATCATGAGCATGTGAGTTTGGGTCCTTTTGCAATTTCTATCAGAGAGATCTGCTGTTGACAGGCAGAGCCAAGGTCAGTTCCTGGCCCTCTCACCACGCTTTGTCTGTGGGATCCCTGGAATGTGCAGGAATGTGTGCTCCGACAGGTGGAGAGGTCCTCCTCAGAGACAGACACCCAGACACAACCCCAAACCCTCTTACCCCCCCTCAACTAGTCTTTCTGCCTCCACACTACACCCTGCCTGGTCCGTCTCTTTCAAGTTTTCAAGAATAAATGTCAGGAAACCGCTCTGGTCTTTTCTCTCTGCACATGGTGAGCAGAGGAGAGGGGGAAGCAGACAAACTGGAGAGAAAAGGTTGATTTAACATGAGAACAAGACTCCAGGCATTTCCTTTTATTTTTTTCCTTTCTCCTCTGTCTGATTGATTGGGTTTGGACGCCATTGTCACCACATTCAGAGATATTCCCATTCTTCTGCAGATGGACTGTCAGGATGTTTCAGAAAAAAGAAAAAAAAAACGGGCCCTCGTTCCCAGCGCTGGTTCATTCAGTCTACCTCAGCAAGAAGTTGGACAGGTATTTCTCCAGGTTACAGTGGAGAAATAACCTGCCGCGAGTAGAGCTGGATAAAACTGCAAAAAACCCTTCTACTGTCAGCTTCCCTCACCCCCCATACACCCACCACCACCCTCTTTGCTTCACTCAGATTGTTATCGTCAGTTAGATTATTGCTTCCTGTAGAGACCTGGAGCTGCCTCTGCTCTCAGTTTTATGTTCCTCATGTTCCTGAATGAAGCGTAAGGCCAAATTATTATCCACACGCAATGAGATGTAGCAACACAGTGTGTCATGCTGTGTGTTTAATGTTTTTCTTCATTTCATTTTCTTATTCTGTCAAAAAATTCCTTCATTAAAAAAACAAATATCATGGTTTGGTTTAGTCCCCCTCCACTCAAAAATGTATTTTTCTTATTTTTATGTCACCTAAAATGTTTGAACTTGACTTTACTGACTTGTGTGTCACTGCAGAGGTGTTTTTTACATAACTGTACTGAAGGGGGAGATGTCTGTGTACTTCCCTACAATCTGAGATTCAAATGCAGGCCGGGTGAGCTTGTTTAGGATTAACACTGTGTCAGCCACAAACTAAGAAACAACATAAACAAAAAAAAGATGCGTACCACACTTTCCATTGTGATATGTCAGCTAGTTGAAAACTTTCTCAGTGCGTGTCGTTTGATATCCTACGAAATATGACCTGTGACAAGCACTATTTTCAACTTGTTGCAGACACCTGAATGCAACACTTTGTTGACACATGAAGGCCGCTGTTGTACATCCCAATCGCTGTTTTTAACATGTAGTTATTGCTGTAAATGGTTAGTAGGGCTGGGAATCATCCCACATTTAGTTTTTTTTAATCGATCCAATTCCGATTCACATGGTCCTGATTCAATCGGTTACGACAATTTAAGTTACAATACCATTTTTTCTTGTGTATGAAATAGAATTTCTACGACTTAATGCTGTAAATTGTACCGTTTCTAGGAGAGCAGTGGGCAACATTAGCCTGTGGTAATGAAAGATCATATGAAAATAAATCATAACCACATACAAAACAGTGGATATGATAATTTTGCGTTTTTTCTGTTTGCATGCAGCCTACGCAAGAATGATTTCAAGCTCTATTGTGTTGACAGAGACACTGACATGAAATGTTGCCTTAAACCGTCCTTTGAGCATATTTGCATTGCGATTTAAATTTTCCTACACACAGTTGCACACCATGCTATTCAAATATCTCGTGCCTTCCTCCTCGTCTCTGTCCTCACCCTGACTACAGTGCAGTGAACCAGCCGTCAGCCTCCCCGTCCCATTACTGCTTCACTCCTGGGGTAACCAGAGCCACCCAGGCCCCTCTGACACCCACTTCAACACACTCTGTCCTGTAAGACTTCTGTGTCCTCTGATTAGATTTGACTCCGCAAATTGAATCTCCCTCTGAAACAAACACCCTTTTATGCACATGAACATACAAACACACATGAACTGGACACTGAAAACCCTACTTAGTTGATTGTTTACGCGGTGACTCTTATTCTCAGTAAAAGCTGCTAATAGGAGCAAATTACTGCCAACAACTTGGAAATATCAAGTGCCAGACTGCTCGACTGTAATGCAGTTAACTGCTGACCAATCCAATTATGGGCCTGCAAGAGGCTCAGTGGAGCCTGGGGAGGGACGGATGTGATGGAGAGAGGAGTACGTCGGCCTCAGGGGACAGGGGGAGTAGAGGGTACCTGGCTCCTGGGCCGCTAACTGTCACTGTTTGGCTGTAATTGCATTTGGAGTGGACCATGGGGTAGAGTTGCCCCTGCCATCCAGGCTCGAGCAGGACATGCGATCTGATCAGTATTTATTAGCAAACATAAAACAGCTGCTCAGCTCAGGGCATCTCTTATTCCCTGACTGTCTCACAATGAATCTTTTGTCCTTCTTAAACTAAAACAATAGGTATTTTCGTACCAAACTGTTTTGGGGACTCCTTGGGAGGAACTTCCCACCGAGGAGTTCCCTTTAGAACTGTTTGCATTTCCACCACCTTTGGGAATGTAAGCCTGCTGACAACTGACAAGTCAAAATTTGCGTTTTATTTCTTTCCCGTCACATATGTGCTCAGTAAAACCTGGAGTCTTTTTTATCGTGTGTTCTTCCATTTTATGAGCTGTAGTTTGTGTTCTGTGGTGTCTGTTGTTTACACAGCTAATGGGTTTTTATAAATGGTGTTTGCCAGTGCTGCATTGGCAGCGTTAAACCAATCAATATATACTTACATCTCTTGGCCAATCACTGTACGCTTATTTCACTCATGGTTCTTCTGGTGTGGCAAGAGTACTTAAAAGCTAAAAAGTCCCATTGGTCACAGTAAAAAGGGGTTATAACAGTAGAAATATGAAAAAGTTCCTCCAGTCTACAAACGCCTATTTATTTCCAGTCTTCCATTAGCGCTCCCTGAACAGCACTGCATGAACGATTGACATATTTCTTTTGAAGAATGAGAGACTTTTGCTTGAACTAAAATGCTCGCGATGATTGAAGCTTTTATTGAGGTTAAGGGCATACAACACCCCTTTGAGTCGGAGCAGTTTTGGCCATTGAGGACTGCAGCGTGTTTGTTTTTGTTCTGCTTTGTGAGAGACATTAGGCTGGTAGTGACCCGGGAGGTCAGCGAGAACACAGCTCTCAGCTCGCTGGGTCAACTTTGTTTGACGTCTGGAAATGTTAGAGCCGTAACTCAAACCAGGCCTGTTAATCAAAACTAATGCAAGTTTGATGCAGCTGTATTTCTCCCTCTATCTCCACTTCATTTAACCTCCATTACCTCGGCCTTGCTTCCTCATTCCACGTCCCTGTCCTCCCTCCTCCCCGCCTTCCTTCTGTCTCCCTGTGGTGCTCTGTTCAACTGGCTCCATAACTGGGACCCCCCCCCTCCTCCTCTCTCTTCAACCCCACTCCCCTCAGGCATCCCAAACCTCATTTACACAGATATGTTTAGCCAGCACAGGAAGCAACCCGTGCCCTTAACAAAATTACGGCCCAGCCAGCGAATAAGCCGCGGGGCTGGTCTGCGGGGACCAATCATAGAGGACCTCGGCTCTACCACTTCCTCCTTTGAAAGGAGAAAGGGGGACTCCAAAATGCTGACTTTTTTTTTGCGTCCCCCCTTTCTATGAGACAACTTTGGACCTGACCAAAGAGCTCACCTTTCCCAATGTGAACTAATGTTCTCCATTACAGCTTTTATATGTGTGGCTTTGAACGATGCTAATGATAAGGACGGTAATGATGGTGATGTAAATGCACTGAGTGCTGTGTTAACAGACCCAGGGTGCACGGTCGCGCTCTGATCACTATCTCTGCGGCGCCTCAGTAATTTGGCTCTGAAGTTATTCTATTAATGGTACTCTGCTTTTCCTTTTTCCTCTCATATCCTTTAATTCTCCCTGTCCCTGCATTCCTCTTTATGTCTGGTGAAACTCTCTTGTTCTTCCTGGCACTTTAAGAGATTACACTGTTTATGTAGAGGTCCCATAATCAGAAAAATTATACATATTTCTAGCAGGGATATTATTTGATACCAATACCACTGAAATTGTTGGTACTCAATTGGATACCAAGGTAAAAATAAGAAACAGTCACAGAGAAAGGTGAAAGGAGACAAAGAAAAGTGACCACTTGGCAGTCAGCTTACTCACCATCCATATTAGCTGCTCTGTTTTAACAATGTTAGGCTGAAAAAGGATGCACGGAGGCTTAAATTCAACCACAATGTTCTGTCGGGATTAAAAGGAAATTTAGCACTAACCCAGTCTTACTCCATACTGCAGAACATGAAGATTGCATATTCCAGGGGACCTTCTGCAGCAGGCAAATTTGGAGTAGCTCCGTGCACTGCAACATGCTATTTACAGTATTGCAGAAAGTCAAATACCATCACATTTTCAGAATTTAGGCATCAACTTTGTACCAAAGTATCGGTTCTTGTGACATCCGTCATTTCTAGTATTAAAAAAGTTCATTAAAGTGCATCTTTTTTTGCTTCAGCTCCTCACAGCACGCCTTAAGAACCTTTCCTTTAAACACTCCTTCATGCTCTTTACTGCTGCAGGGCTGCAGGTCTGTGGGATGCAGCCTAAAGATGAGTGTCTCCCTTTGATTCCTGTTTAATATTCCAATGTTGTCTGTGGTCTTGGAAGGAGCATGAGGCCACTTAAACAAGCCCCTCTTCCCAGTCCTCCCCCTTAAATCTGTTTCAGTATGCATCAGGGACTCTGGAGGGTAGCCATGTGAGATATCTCTCTCTCCCTCGTTCCAATCACCTCTCCCTCCATGCCCTCTGCTCAGGTAATTAACTTCTCCCTCCCATCTCGATCCCCTCCACGCCCAGCCTCTCTCTGCTCCTTATCTGGGCTCCTTTCAGACTGTTAAAACTATCAGCCTTCTTCCCCGTCCCCCCTGTCTAATTCCTCTGACTGAAGGTGGGGAATAGGTAGAAACTAATCCAGACCTCCACCGCCCTCCACCACCACTTTACCACCGCCTCCCCATCCTGTCACTCCCAACATCCGCTCACCGCCTCCGGCTGAATCCCTTTCCACCTGTTTTGTCCCCTTTTTTTAAAAGAATCGTGACTTTTCAAAGGTTCGTCTTTCTTACCTTCAGTTTGAATGGAGATTCAAGAGCCAGAGATTGGATTAATTAGACATGTTATCCTGATCAGTGAAAGAGAGACTTGATCCATGTTCACTATATCCTGATTAGGACCCACACACACACACACACACACACACATAGTGAGGAGGTGAGGTGAGCAAAGACTGGCTAAATCTTTGACTTTTGGAACTGCTGGGGATTAAAAGGAGATTGTAATTGCTTTTTCTCCCTCTCTTGGTTCATTTGTATTGACAACTTGTTACTCCTCTGTCACACAGCAGAGAGCAGAGAGGTCGCAGTTCTATGAATAGAGTCGGGCCGTCACTTGACAAAGACAGAGCATGAATGAGAGGACAAGGAAGAGTGGAAGAAGCTTTCATCTTCCCTCCAGTGAGGCTTTTTAGGCACTAATGCCAATTTATGATCTGATTCAGAGTCTCTGTAAATGGTAGCGTGCACACAGTTGGCACATGTGAATGGAGAATACTAAGACAGGTTCAATCTTTATCACAGTCATAATTACCGCAGTGCGATAATGGAGAGAGAGCTGTGATTGAATGTGAGAGGAATTAAGTGCGAAGACATATATGCTCCTTTCATGCCTTCCTTCTTTCTCTTTTGCCTCTCACTATTTATATCCCTCTCTAATAGCCTGTGACTCGCAGTGTGTGGTACTGCTCGCCGAGTTAGAGGTCAAGTGTTAAGTGTTGTGTGTGCGGTGAGGATTCGTTCCAGATCGTGTGTGGTTAACCGAGACGAGGTGAAGTGCACTGTTAAAAATCACCCGGAGCACAAAGTATCCAGCTGAGGTGGATCGAGAAAGTAAAGTCACTAGTGAATTCTCCTTTTTTTGTTATTGTTCAAAGCACCAGCAAAATAAATGTATTCACCTTAGAGGGTCTATGTTGGTGATTTCATTCTATTTAAATGAAATGAATGGCTGCAGAGATAAATTAATGTTTAATTTGTCTATTTAATTGCAGTTTTTGGTTTCTCTGATCAGAAACTATAGACACAAATTAGGGGTTTGAATTGAGCTTAATGGTGTAGATTTATTATTGCGACTATAATGATGTTTGTATGTTTTAGTAGTAGTAGAATTATCTGAATTGATGGTCCGTATTTCCTGTTTTATTAGCTTCAGTAAAGATGAACATCTTACCTTATGTTTTTATTTTTTTTTATACTGCTTTTATTACAGAAGGCTATCATTTTAAAATAATTTGAATAATATTTAAATTTGTTTCATTCAGTTCACAGTTGTGTCATAGCAACTGGTTCATTACATCTTGCTGAATTAACTGACCATTAACATACAGAAAAAATATTCAGGAAATGAGTTCACAGTTTGAGTTATTTATTTTTTGACAATATAATTCTTGGCAGAAAACCAAGTTACATTCATATTAAGTATACATCAATAAATAAGAGCAGTCTTACATTTTCTTACACTTTTTTGAACACTTTTTTGCAGTGTGAAAGCTCCTCTGTGGGGCGTTTCAGGTGGGCGTTCATGAAGGGGAACCTCAGCCCTCCACCTGGGCTTTTAACATCAGCTGATCAGAGGTCCTCTCTTGATAAATACAAAACCAGAGTCTACAGTTTCACTCTGCATTGTGCGTTTGCTTAAACGACCACCATAAACAATCACGGATAGTTTCAAATTGAATGATTTCTCTCTTGAAATGCTCCGTCACGGCGGCGGCACATACATACAAGACGGTATAAATTTCTGAATCGAGGCCTCTTTCCTTTTTCTCTCTGCTGGCTGTATCATGTTGCCAGGACAAAGACGTGCAGATCCCTCCTCCTTTTACACCTCTGTCTATAGCCGGGGACAAAGACCTGATTCACACACCCTTTCTACACTCTTTTCTCGCTTTGAGTGTTTACTGTTTACCGCTCTACACAAAGGTTCTGACTCAGCCATCTTCGCTGTTGCAGTGAAAGCTGGAGGGTTTAAGGCTGTTGGAGCTGTGCAGGTCTCAGTGGGAGAGCAGGATGGATGGAGCACGGGAATGACCGAGATAAAAGCAGAAATGGAGAGACGGAGAGCTGGAAATGAGAGGGTGCAATAGGAGAAAGGAAAGCAGGAGATTACTCACAGTGCTTATCTCAAAGAGAAAGAAGGTTACAGTGACGTGGAGGAGGGAGGGAGAGCCGTTTAGTGTTTTGGGCCTGTTGGTCAGCGCAGGGGAGACGATGACTGCAGCTCCATATAAGACCTGGACCTCTGCTGGTGTCTGATCTCCTTTCATCTCTCTCCATCACTCTTCCTCTCCTCCACCATCACTTCAGCCCTCTTAGAGAGCAGAGCAGAGTATACAGGGGCAATTTATTCATTAATTTTTTACCACTAATGGCGCTATGAAAATGTGCATTTGCCACGTGTATATAGAAAGGAAATGAAATGACGTCGCTATTATTGTGGACCAACCCATAAGTAGCATCACCATGGGTTGTATTGAGGATTCACCTATGGGATTTTTTGCATTGGATTTTTTTATTTCAGACATCAAACCAAAAACCTATTTAAAACCCTCATTGAGATTGAGAGAATAGACCCCAGGGTGCAAAAACTTACCTCCTAAGAACTCGTTTCTGCGGCACCATAAAAGGATGAAATGATGCACAGGGTTATTTCGATGCATTTTGACATTTCTCTTTAGGAAAAGCACAGCTGTAAATAATGAAATTAGTATTGTCCAAATTCCATTTAGCTGCTTCAGTTCACGAGTCCTGGTATTGTGAACGCTGGCTGACTGTCACACTGTCATGTTTCACTGGGACACTTGGCTATAAAGCTGCCATTGTTAATGTTCTTAGTACCATCAGCGCTTTTCCTACTATGACACGTTAAAATAGCTGCTGTGCAAAACGCCTGAAGACAGCAGTTAAGCAGTTCTGTAGTGCAGCCTGAACAAACAAAGTCTGAGATGATCTGAACTTACATCATGCACATAACCTGCTTAAAGTTATGTAACAACTGTATTTATTTCAACCAAAACCAGGATCTTTTCCGAAACCTAACCAAGTAGTTTTGTTTCAATCCACAATGTTCACCACATGTTTAAAACTGCGACTCAATCTGGCAGAAAATACAGTTATCTCAAAGTGTAATTGAGTATTCAGTTTTATTTTGGGAACATGATTTTTTGGTGACAGGTTTGGACAATCAGTGCAGAAAAAATAGACGGTAAGCAAACTTTAGAAGTGTTAGTGGACAGTTATGATGGTGCGTATATGGCGGAAGTTGTTGGACGGACTCGTAACCTTGCATTCATCTGTTCTACATTACCACTGTTATTATTTGTTTAATGTCGTAAAATTGAATCATGTCAAATAAAAGTGTAATTTAATGGCTAAAAAACAAATGTAACTCTATTAAAGAAGTTGCAAGTGTTCTGAAACACAGAGCAGACGTTTTACTCGTTGTTGATGTTTGCTCCATCTGAATGAGGTTTAATCACTCTGTACTCCTGTCCCCTATTACTCCCCACCTGTACTCAGTTTAACAAGCAGCCCGGTCTAAGATTACCCACCATACCCCAGCAGCTTTGTTTGCATGACAAAGAGTGGAGCGAGCACTCAAATGACAAACCATTGAGTTGCATAAAACAACCACCACCCCTATATACAAGCACAACAACACACAGTCATGTAACGCACCCACTGTATCGTTCTCTTTGTAGCGGAGCATGCTGTTCTGCTCCTTTCTTCTCTGTTTGTTGTTACACTCCCCCTCCATCCTCATCACCTACACCATTATCTTCAAATCCTTCTTTAATACTATTTTTCTTTTTTAAACAGCTTATTATTTTCTTTTTCTCTTTGCTGATCCTGCCCCAGTATCAACCATAACCACAAAATATGACGCCAAACATAAAATTCTCCAAAGAAAATCTCCCTGTGCTTCCCTTTAACTGGATAACATAGTACTCACTGCCAAACTTTGCCTGGGAAAATGTAAACACAGGCTCTTCTGATCTGCAGCAAATGGTTGAGTCTGATTTTGCAGGCATCTGGACCCGCAGATGTAAATCTTCTCAACTATTTTTTGCTTATGCAGATCCCATAGAGGCATCAGTATTAAACGGCTTCATAACCAATTAGAAACTCCTTCCGGCTGCTTTAACAAACACTGTCCTGTGGACTGTTTAAGGTCGTCCGAATCATTTAAATGCAGCCTCCATCACTCATTCACTATGTGACAGATGCTCCAAAGTGCCGTTACAAGCAGCTCCCAGGGGAGAGAACAGATAACAGTGCAGGATTCAGCAGGAAGGGGGAGCAATGGGATGCACAGGGTCACAGGAAGATACACATTTTTGTTAGCTAACCATAAACCATGCAGATGATATAACTTGTAAGATTTTATTTCCCTGATATTACAATGCTCTCTTCACACACACAAAACAGGAAAGTTAAGATTTTGGTGACATAGATGAGAGCAGCTGTAGTAATGTGTTTTGGATGGGTCCTGTGCTGTGCCCCTCTGGGTCTGTTTCATTGTGTCTAACTGGATTAGGATGGACAGATAGAGATGGAACCAGCAGGAAATAATGGCATTAGTACCTGCAGACTGAGCACTAGTGATCCGCCGTCAATCCAAACCCAGTCGGCCGTGATTGACTAGTGATAAAGACTTTAAAATGAAGAGCACTTTGCCCTCCATGTGATAACCATACATTTTAAGATGGAGCATTCACAATCTAACGGGCAGAGTACACTTTACGTGTATTAGCATCGGCTGTTTTTAATGGTTTCGCTCATTGTAAATCAATCAGATGGAATCTCATTGTAAACCAGCTTTCCATTGACTATCTTTGTTTTGAGCGGCACAATAAGAAGTGACTGGAATGTGTTCAGCCAGGAGCATGCTTTGTATCTTTGTTCCCAGAATAATCAGTGAGGGTGGTTGTTTCCTATAAGTCAGAGCCAGAAATCCCCCTGTAAAAAGTAGAAATACCAGACATGAGAAAAGATAGCAGAATGTAACGGTAATAGTGAATTTGTGAGCCGCAATCTCCTCAGATCTCCATTAAGTGGCAGTGAGCAGAGAGCCAGTCTGATAACCTTGCCGTCTGGGAGCCTGCACTATCTGGTAAAAGAAGACATCATTGGATTAAGCATACCCTCCCACAACCCAAAACATCTGATCCCTAACTGATACATGCCGTTATTAATTACCAAGTACAATTACAGCTGGACAGACAGTCATTAGACTTCATCCCAGACACATTTTAAAGTATTACAGTAACCTTCTGTAGCACTTCTGTACTTCATTTTAAACTCGCAAATACTTTTCACACAGTCCTGCCTGTGAGCCTGACTGCTGTGATGAGCATTTATTATTAATCTGATGGCACACATGTAACATATCATCGATTTTTCTTTCCAATGAGTGTTTCCTCCTCTGTAAACCAATATATTGAAGGCATTTGAAACAATGTCTTGGCATAATTAATAGAATTGTTTAACAAAAGCAGTAAGAGTCAGATGGCAGGTAGGATGAAAACTCACACATGTAGCACACGTACTGAACATTTCATCCAAGTTCTATATTGTTGGAAGGAGAGGTATTGAATAAAAAGGAAAAATAAAAAGATAAAGAAATAACTGAACCCATAAGTAGAAAAATAACACGACTAAACATCGATGCTAACATTAGCATGCCAAATTGTTGTGTTAACAGTTCCCTCATTCTTAACCTTACTAACTAGAGCAAAGGCTTTCATTTCATAGCATTCCATCAAATATCTGTTGAGTTATTTTAGTCTTTAAAACATTTTAAGATAATATTCCAAAAATAAATTGTCAACTATTGTTTTGAGCAACAAATCCTCCAACCCGTGCAACCACAAACATCATTTGTTCCTAACCTCTAATATGATTGTTTCCTAAATTAGTGTGTAGGAGTATGTTACATAAGGTAAAATAACTGTGATCTCTTCAAAAACCTGTGTGTTAAGGACGCTCTTTATAATAAAACTTCCTCCTTTGCCAAACAATAAATGTAAATGGGTTCTAATAAAGTTGTTGTACAAATGAGTAATTTTTTGGTGGAGCAGAGATTTATGCAATTATAAATCTATATCGTAGATTGAGCATCTAATACTAGCAATAATCTGAAAATTATCCTTTTTTTTTTTTACATGCACTTTAACTGAAGAATTGCTTATTAGTCGATACAAAGAACTGAGCGAGCAGTGTGATGTATGCAGGACTGGAGATGGGCAGCAACTGACAAAATAAAAGACAGCAGAAGATGATTGACCAAAATAAAATTTGGGAGAGAAAGGGAAAATGTCAACATGACAGCTGACTTCAGGATGAATGACGCTGTAATGTAAAAGACATTGGAGGGAAACTTTACAAATGAATGCACCAAGTGTATTGAATAACAAATGTGATCCGGCCGATTTGTTGGTTTTTATTCCCAATATTAAGTCTTTGAAATGTGATTGATATTAGTATACGTGAGATAATGTGCTGCTGGTATCAAAGCTGTTGCTTCAGTGTTGTTTGAAAAGAAACGTGCTGGCATGAATGAAGATGTCTGAATGCAGGGAGGGAGAAAGCGAGCACTAACACAGTGGAAGTGGCGCTGTTCATTTGTCAGGAGATGGATTGCAGCCATTGAGAGCAAAAGCTTTTAATTTGGCTCTGGTGTGGTAATTAGGTTTCAATTCGCTGCGCTCACTAAGAGGAATGGGGAGGGTAATGAAGTTAGTCATCTCACTGTGTGTGTTTAGACAGAGAGGGAGAGAGGAGGGGGGATAAGTATGCACAGTCTACAGTTTTCAGTGGCTCTCATACTCTAATTCATTGTGTAATGCTGTTTATTGCGTTTATCACAGTGCTTTTATGCATTAGTTAAGTGGCCCCGGCACATTACTGTAATGGAGGAAAGCATGAAAACACACTGAAACCTGATCTACCGCTTCTCTCCTGCTCCCTTCTTTCTATCTTAATAATGTCTCTCTTTGCTCCGTAGAAAATATTTTTCTTCAGTCTCGGTGGTTCGCCGTCATTTCCCCAATGTCTCCTTCCCCTGATCTTTGTGTTCCTACGTCTGAACAGAGCTGATGTCACTAAAAGCTTAGTATAATATGCAGAAAGGACAGAACATGGGAATCTCAGGTTACGTGACCTGGGAAAAACAGGAGGGAAGGGAGAAGTAGTAGAAGAAGACAAGGATGTGAGAGAAAGAAAGGTGTATATTAGTGTTGCCAGGACAGGGAAATTTAAATTACTATTTATTATTAAATTAGAATTATTGTACTGAATAGGCACTAGTGTGGATTATAAAGATAATAATAAAAAGACATGTGTCTTATGTTTGAATTATGTGCTCACCGCAAAGTGAAAATTAGCTCTGGGGTGTTTGTGTCTATTTACTATGTCTGTGAATTGTGATGAATAAATGCTTTTGTGCCTCTGTGCATGCTTAGGCTTTATGTGCATTTGTGTGTGTGTGTGTGAGTGTGTGAGTTTGTATATTCGGCAGTGGGCACAGTAGCCACGTGACGACCCCTGTGTGACCCCTGAGAAGCGTGTAGGCGCCGGGTTCAGTCTGACTCTTGTCACATGATCCCCTGCTGCCCTCCCCTAACATTCACAATGGAGTATTAATCTGAACACGTACACACACACACACACACGCAACTCAAAATCAGTCACACATCCTTTGCACACATATAAACGCTTTCTTTGTCTCTGAGTGCAGTGTTTAATGAATATGGATAATAATCAATATTTGGCTAAGTTGTTTTAAATAATCATCGTTATGCATCTTCTATTCTTCCACCGAAGCCTGATCGGTCTCTGATCTCTCAGGGCAGAGGAAGGTGTCCTGATGTCTGATTTCTGTCAGCTTTTTTCCTCACCCTTTCGTCCGCAGGCCTGTTGTCTTCCCTCCTGTCTGCTGACTCTCCCTCTCAGTGCTTTGTCATTAAAGGATTAGTGGGGTGAGAGATGGACGCGGTGGCCTGAGGTGGAGCTGAGTTTTGTGTTAATAGAGGACGTGTGCCTTCCGTCACTCCTGCAATGAAAGCCCTCTACAGTGTTTCATTTTTTAAATCATTATTTCCCTGACTGGCTGCTGTACGTTAATATACTTTGCGCCGTGCGAGCTGAAGCCGACTTCCTCTTACCTCTCCTGTCTCTCCCACGGTTGGGGCCCAGGGCCTCCAGCCTCCCAGCATCCTTGGTGTGTGGGCTGACTCCAGCTCGGCTTCCTGTTATAGAAATTCGCGGAACCACGTTCCCCACACACACCGATACACACACATACACCCTCAGCAGCCCTGCAGCCATCTGTAGGTGAGTGTGTGTGTGTGTGTGTCTGTGATATACTTTGTATGTGCAGCTTACTCAAACAATAGAGTCACAACAGGACCGGCCAAATGGAGAATGAAAGGTGAACGGGTGGTTTAATGTTACAACAGAAAGAATATTGTAATATTGCACAAGCTTTTTTAGCTCTGACAATAGTCATGTTTCCATGTAATTGTTAAGCGAATTTGAAGCGTTACAAACATCTGAAATATTTCTAGGCTTCACTTTACACATGGCTGTAAACAGAGAAGAAGAAGTAGAGGTTGCAAACTAGAAACAAAATATGTTAATGAGCCATCTAATCAATATACCAGACAAACAAGGGAGAGAGGTCCTCTTTAAATACCCAAGTTTTATTTATTTTATCATGTCAGCAAGTATGAACCATGAGATGAAGAAAAAATAACAAAAGAGGAGACTATCTTAAACTAAAAGCTGTGATAATCAATATGTTTATACTCACTTTGGATCAAATGGGTATTACTAATATGAAAGTGGCCATTTATGATGATGAATCCACATATAATTAGCAACAACTCTGCAGGTCGCCTCAGATTTACAGAACATTTTGGTGTCTTTCAGCTCATTGTTTTGGTTTTCCAGTTGATGTCAAATGTTTGCAGCCTGTTGCAATGCCCCCAGTTGGTCAAAAAGTCAATTTAGGATGCTTTAAATGTTATTCAAGTAAAATTGAGATTATTTATGTTGAAAGCTTTTAAAGTAAAATTATAAAATTTTGATCACTTTAAGAGGACAACTTGTATTGTCACTGTTACTATTTAAACGTGAATATTTGAATAAACCTTAAATTTGTTCAGCCCTGCGGTCTAGAATAATGATCACTATTTTTGAAGTTTTACTAGAGATTTCTTTTGAGGAATATGTAAAAAAAGAAAGAAATGAAAAGCAGGAAGTGTAATCTTGTGACAGACTAAGGTACAGTGACTCTGGTTTACAGGGTATCTGAAGCACTCGTAGTCATGCAGGTGTAAGGGGAGCACTGCTCAGTACAAGGTGTAATTTATAGGCGGAGATGAGGGGAGAAGGTGAGCAGGGTGAGGTTTCAGAACATGGACTAATAACCTCACAGCGTCACTCAATCCACAGCGATTGTGCCGCAGCTCCTTGGCTGCGTTGTCACGGCAATCTGAGCGGCATTGTCCTCATATGTGGCCCGGGGCAGTGGTTCATGAAGGAAGTTTTTTCTTAAATGACAATAAAAAGCACAATAGGAGGGTGTAAGCGAGCAGTTTGATCATGTTTATTTCACAAAAGATCCAGTTTAGAGGAGGACGGTGGGTTTCTTTACACTCTGTGCAGCAGAGTGCAGGCTGGATGAATGTGTGAAAATCTCAGAGTGAATATCTGCGTTCACAGGATGGACACGTGGCTGCAACATGAGTTATGAAATTTATTTTATACATAGCTGTTCCATCAGTGTTTGACACGGGATATTGTGCGTGTGTGATTGTCTCTAACTGTAAAGGTCAGTCTCAAGCTCAGACTGATGTAATTGACTGAGACTGGGACCCTCACAATGGCCGAGGTCTGCATGCTACACAGTAAAAACATTGTCCTAAATCCAGTCTCTTAACCCCCACCCGTCTGTGGTTGTAGTTTGGCGGCACGGCGTGGAGGGAGGCCACTCGGATGCTATCTAACTTGCTCATCAGCAGGTCAGGAGAACAAACCCGAATTAGGACTTGAATGAGAGGAATGTGAAAAGGCTGTGTACAAAGTCCTGCACTTTGTATAGCAGTCACCTCAAAAGCAGCAGCTCTTTTCCGATTTTAGACCATAACCACCATGACCTCACCCATTGGTTTGTGGTGAATATGGCAAATTGGCTGTTGCCATCTCTGTTTCTTGTAACCTGAAGTGACGATAGGACAAGAATGTGAAGCTGCACAGAATCCTCAGCTACAAGACATTTCAGGTGAACAAAATGTGACAATCACACAAAACAGTCATCGAGATGAAGCATGGAAATTAACACAGGGTAATAAATCAAGTGAGCAATAGGGTCATTTTCTCACTTCTATACAATCAAACGTCTATTTGGAGTCGCCCCCTGCTGGTCGTTTTAAAGAATGCAGCTAAAAGGCAATACCGCATGGTTCACTTTCACTTTTCAGACCCATATGGTGTTCAGTTGATTTGTTGCTAAACAAGTTGCACATGCAGTCTTGATTCTTGCTTTTATGACATTATATTTGTGTCTCTATTCTGAACGAGCGATTGGACATTTGGTGGATAATGCCAACACTATGCTCAAAATAAATGATTCTTTGTTTGCTAATTATTTCTTTACAAAAATGTTCAGGACTCTAAATGTCCAATTATGCACTCAAATATAATTCCTTTGCCTTTCATGTGTTCAACAGACAGAGTGCAGTGTATGATCCCTATACCCTCACATGTCTTCATTAGATCTCAGATGTCTCTACAGGTAGTTGTGTGTCTGTGAGCGAGTGACTGGTTAATGGGGTTAAACTGTTTAGGAAGCATACATTGTCTGCAGGCTCATTCAGTTGTAGCAGCTGCAAAAGCCTGCAGTGATTCCTGTTTGCGCAAAATGGCTCTTCTGCAGGTGACAAAACAGCCTCATTATATCAGGGCTGTATAAAGGACAATACAACAGGGTGTTGTGGCCGCCGCAACAATAGCAGTGAAATTAAAGATGTGAAGAAGCTGTTGGAGGCCGTGTGGAAATGGTTACAGAGGGTTGTGGTGGGATAGTAGTGCAGGAGGGGGGGATGAGGGGGGTCTGCTGGGTTATATACAGCACTCAAGCAGCAGCAGAAGCTACAAGTGAGGCGGATCCATGTCTGTCACTCTCTTTTCTTTTTTTCACTGTCTCTTTTTCTCTAAGCGCTCACATCCATGTCTCCAGTTTCTCTTGGCCCGATTTCCACCACTTGCCCCACCTAAGTGTGTGAAAGTCAGGCGCATCTCCTCTTCACAGAAATCCTTGCTATTAGGAGATTTCTTTTATGTTTTTTTATGATAAAACATGAGAAAAACTATCATCTTGATGACTTTTACAATTCTTTATGAAAGCATAAAGTCAACCAAGACCTCAGTCAATGTTGGCATTTTACATCTCAAACCACAGACATGTCCAATCTCTACATTTTTTAACCACTGTTCAAATCTTGAATGGGAACGTTTCTAAACCACTGCAACCTGTTTTTTCATTGTCGCCTGATGACCACAAGGTTAGATACCAAAGTACTCCAACCCATAAGTCACATTTGTTCCCATATGTCCCACATTTCCAAAATCAGCACCCTTACTGGTTACAGGAGATCCACACGTCCTCATAACTAAACATAACAGTCACATTGTTACCGAAAAACAAAGTGAACTGGCATCAGTTTTGTTGGGGTAAAGCAAAAAAAACGTCTTATTTCAAGGTTAGAGAAAATAACTACATGGTTCGATGGTATAAAAGAGCTTTAAAAAAGTAAAATAAATGTATGTCAATGTCGTTAGTTAGATCTTTTTTTTTCAATACGTCAGCTACTAAGTTTTAGATCAGTCTGTGGTTTCCAGTAATGTAAAATTCCCAAATGTTTTGCTGGTGCTTAGGCTGAGTAAAGGACAAGAGTTTCCCAGTTTTAACAAAAGATATCTTGTATTTTAATGTATTCAATTGAACGTAGGTTGCAAAGGATTTGCAATTCATTGCATTATGTTTTTAATTATGTTTTTCACGTGTGTGTACCTTTTTTGGAATCTGCGTTGTATAAGCAGGGTAAATAAAGTTGATGGGTGGAGGAAGAGTTAAAGACCACACAAATTATAAAAAAAGAGAAAAGCAATAAAAAGGAGAGGAAATGAAAAGCAGCTTGATGGTGGAGGATGATAGGAGGTGCACTCGTCAAAAAGGCAATCGGCTCAAATTAAAAAAAGAAGTGAAGTGAGAAAAAAAAGATGTGATGGACAAGAAAGAGATAGCAGCACACATGTCACATCGGGATACCTTGGCGCTCGAAGTCTCATGAGGAAGAATCAAAGCTTTATGGATTTCTGTGTGTAATCCTGCGTGTGTGTGTGTGTGGGTGCATGCATGTCCGGTTTTGCATATTTTGCTCATTATCAGTTTTGACTGCAGTTATTTTCAGTGCACAGAGTGAGATATCAGAGCTGTGATCTGCCTGGGGGAAGTGAGTGCTGTAAAAAAAAAAAAAATCGCTGGAGTTGCAACATCTGAGCTGCGTGCTGTGGCTGGGTTCAATACTGAGCCTCTAATGCTGCTCAGCTCTGCTCAAGACAACCTGATCACTTGAATCAACAAACACGAACCCCAACACACCCTTCCTTCTTCTACAAACTTGCTGTAATTCGTCTCACAGCTTCCCTTGTCCGTCTGTCATCGTGTCTTCCCTTTTGTGGCTGTTTTATTGCTCACAGCTCTCCTGGTAGTACGTGTTTCTCTTTTCGTCTTGTTCCCTCTTTCTGCGTTTGTTTTCTCCCCAGTAATTTGGTCCAAGGCCAAAGAAGGGGCCTCTGCTCTGAGCTGTTGTATGCTCTGCAGGTCACTGGAAGGTCAGCTGAGAGGCAACATTAACAGCAGAGACACTTGGCCTCCAGCATTAACCCCTAACAGTGATTATCTCCACTCTCTCAAGCATCCCTGCTCATGGCCATCACAGGACGCTGTGATTTGTTCAAGGTGCAATTTCGCTGAACTGAAGTCAAAGTGTGTTTACGAGTGTCACATTTTCTGTCACACACACATTTAACACAATGAGGGAGATTATCAAAAACTACAGTAAGAGCATTGTTGGTGTGTATGTGTCTACGTCTGTGCAGTGACGCACAGATTTCCCTCTGCTGAAGTTTCCTTGAGCAAAATAGTGAAATTCTGCCAGCTGAGGTGCTCATCAGTAGCTGATAATGACCTCTGACCTCAGAGGTGTTTCACAGTCACAAGACTGTCACATTACTCTTCTTCTATTAAATATTAGGAGATCTTCTTTGGATTAACCAACAATAAAATTACTGGCAGACACATTTGCCAGTTACCCAGGAATCTTAAGGCATTGTCCTCCTCGCTGCAGGATTTTATTCCATCCAGCAGGCGACTTCACAGACGCCTTTCTCCTCTCAAATGATGGAGTGATCAGTGGGGTAAGTCTTTGGTTGGAGTGAAGTCCTGCAGACTGTTGACTCGTCTCTGCTCAAGGTTCTGACTTTGGTCGTCCCTTAACTTTTCTTCTGGCGTAATTGTGAGGTTGACTTTTTTTGTATTTTAGTCAAGGTCTCAGCAATAATTGGCTACAACTAATGATTCATTTCCTTAACAAATAATCTGATTAACTAATTACGCATTTGTCTGTAAAATGGTTAGAAAATGGTCATCACAATCTCCATATTGTAGGTCTATTTTTACCAACAGTTCAGTTCAGAAAACTTTATTTATCCCACAACGGGCAATTCATTATACAGTTCCCAGTAAAATAGATTAACACACATTTCTAACAATCCAGTTTTGACTGGATTGTTGTTTAACAGCCAGGTGTAAATTGTGCATTTATCACATTAGACAAATCTTTCATTCATTGTTGATGACATATGAAGCTTCTGACTTAATCGTCCACTGAGCTTCTGCTCCACTGAAGGGAGGAATACACAGATCTGTGTGCGAATGAAGAGACTGTACAAACCCTTAAATGATGTATTTCCATCATGTTTTAATCATTACTTTGTATTATTTTGACTGGTTTTCTTATAATTACATCATCTCGTTGTCCTCTTCTTCTGTGATGCTTTAATGGCTTTTGACTGGAGAATAATCACCGTCAGCTGTTTATCTCGATGCAGTCAACTCCTCATTTTCAGATGAGAGTAGTGGATGGAAACATGTGATAATTCACTTTTCCTTTTGCCAATTTTCTGGAAATTCTTTAGAAATTGGAATTAATTTGTATGCAAACTTCAGTTGCAAGCCTGGCCACCTGGAACAGGTACACTTTTGCTTTCTGACATGGTCTTATGACATGTTGGACGGACACGTCTGTTTCAAGCACATTCCAGTGTTTACACATATATGGGCCAGCATAGGTGCAATGTACCTGAGATGTTTTGTCCCTCCTTCCCTCTTTCCTGCCCTCCCGGCCTAGATACCCCGCCTCTCAGATTTCCTGAGGGCTGAGCCCTGGGCTTTTTGTCAACTGTGTTATAAGATAGTGGGGCCCAGACGCCCAGTCCCAGGGGCCCTAACACACAGGACATGAGCCTGGTGCCTACAGTGTAGCTCTGTGGGGCAGATGCATTTCTCCCTCGCTCTCCCCTGGACCCTCCCTCCTTCTTCCATTGGTGCAACCGGCAGAAGAAAAGAGGTGATTGTTTGGAGACAAGAGGGATGAATTTGTCTGCCTCAGACAGGAGAAGAAAGGCAGTTTGAAAGGGACTTGTCAGTGGTTGTGGATCGGGTGGTTGGAGGGTGTCCCACTTTTCAGAGAGAATGCACTGTGTGTCAGCATGTTCTACCTTTTCTGCAGAGCGCGGGCTACATCCACCGTGTGTGTGTGTGCATGAGTGTGTTAGTGTACACATCTGTGTGTGTCCCTGATGTGCGTCCATGCTCCAGCATAGTTACATGAGGATAGATAATCCTGAAAACTGTTAAACTGCTGAACTGTTTCCTTTGTTCCTGTTTAGAGGAAGCTTTATCTAATTTTGTAGTGACGATGTTTACATGCACAAAACTTTCTGCTTTTTGCCCTTACTCTAAGAATATTCCCAAAAAGTTGTTTAATGGCTAATAAAAATGAATATTCCACTAATATTCCTGTTTACATGCAGCCATGCATACTCAGATTAACAATTCAAATTTTCGCTTCTTTCTTCTGTGGCGGGCTTGTTTGAACATGAAAACACAGCCTCGCTATTTTATTCCTTAGACAACCTTCTTGAAAAGACCTATTGATATCCAAGTCACACTATCTGCTGTCTAAAGGAAGCTCCTGAAGCACAAATAATATCAGCATATCACACAGTGTAAGGCCTTATTTAGATATTTCCAAATGGATTAAGCTGTTCACATGAGCCGTGTCGTAGACAGAGTCTACTTTATGATAGATTTTAAGGAGTCGTGTTCTGTGGTGAAAGCTACAACTCTGCAGCACATCGCCATGTCCACACTCATGATGAGACTCAGTGAGAGTATGTCACAGTGTCTCTGTGGACATGAAAGTTTTGTCAGTGATGTGTTGTTCATTTCTCTTCTGGGACGCAGCAGATGTTATCACACTCTCTGAGCAGCACTGATAGTAGCCCTCTCTTTTTCTCCCCTCTTACTGTTTTTGTGCATGTTGGTCCTCTTGAGATCCCAGCAGAGACAACAACCTTTGTGTATCAAACCCAGATCTCACTGAAGCTCGTCCCAGATTGCAGCAGGGACCCACTGGTGCAGATTGGACGCATTTCACATCCTCTAGTCCTCCAAGAGCGCAGTGTGGGACCATGTTGTTGAAATGAAATGTCTACATCACAGGTTTATTTGTCCTTCGGTTACACAGGGGACGAGTGTGTAGAAACCGTGGATTTTGTTTTAGTAATCATCTAGGTGATGCAATGACCCAACTACAATACAGCAACCAAGCAGAAGACATTTATTTTGCTAACACAGAATAATTCAATTTCCAATCACTACTTCCCTAATGGTTTGACATTTCAGATATATTTAGTCTTAGACAGATCACACAGTACCCTAAACTTTAGCATACAGGGCGCCAGTACTGAATGTGTGCCAGGATGCATCTCTATCTGCGATGGATATAACACATTTATATGCAATTTGTATTACAGTTTGTGAACATTTTTTGAGTATAAATAGATGCGTACATGTAATGTTAATGGTTGCAAGTTTCTTTAGTTTAATAAAAAAATTACAGTGTTACACAACCGTACTTTACACATATATAGGGGGCTGCAAAAGTAGTAATGACAAACAAAACATGCTTGAAAAACATATTTAATTGATTATACAAACATCAATAATAAACATATTAATCCCTCAACTGCTCAAACTGTTTGTCCCCAGCATTCTCACATCCGAGCACCACTATTATAATACTGGTGGTACTGGGATAACCCTTACTGTATACTTTCTTTTGCAGCCCCCTTTATATTATATTCATTTATGTTATATTTGTCAAAGAGGAAACCTAGTAACTATGATTCTTCAAACAAACAAAGAAAGAAAAATAAAAAAAACATAATCTAGAATTGAAACAGCAACAGATTTATCTTGTCTGTATCATTATGTTATGTATTTAATATAATATAAAATATCCATCAGATATGTGTGTAGTCAGTATACTAAATGATAGAAAAGAAGTCCATAATAGAGCTAAATTATAATTTCTTAACTTGTGTTTGATCTTGTTTTCACCACTTCCTGTTTTTTAGTTCAGTAGTTGCTCTTTGACGCACGCGGCCTAAACTTCTGAGGACTCAGACGTACTGTGGATGAGT
>CAFUXE010000012.1:22761-32848 GCA_903364295.1 Serranus cabrilla | reverse complement strand
GATTAGATAATCCTTTGATTTCAGAAATAGAGTCTGCCTGATCAGCAATCTCCTCACCTTTCCTCTCTCTCGCTGCAGCGTTTTCCTCCTTCTCCTCTCCAGATCAGAGTGACAGTTTGGTGGATTATAATGAAAACAGTCGACACCAGAGACTCTGACACAAACAACTAAAGATGCAAAGTATATTTGCAAAAACAGATAAAATCCATTTACATAATGAATAAGCAGCATTTTAATTGATATGCCCTTGAGCCCAGAGTAAAAAAAACCTGATTAATGATAATAAAAATAGAGAGAAATTAATGTTATCAAAACTTCCCAACACCAGTAAAAATATATTTTGCTAATGCACCCTTCATTTTTTGTCTTGGCCATGTATTTTATATATATATGTATAAATATTGTTTACTTTTACTTAGTAAAAAATGCTCACAAAAATATTTCAAAATAGGCAGAAATTCTTTTTTAAGCATGTTTTTCTTTAACTCACACACAAAAAATGAAACCTGGCATTAAAGCTTCTGTGATGATAAACCATCGTGATCGTGTTTTCTCACAGTGAACCAACAGCAGCTGAGTTTTAACGTCTTGTGGGCACCTGAAAACACGTTGCAAACCTAAAACTCACATATAATCAATTTACAAAGTTTAAAATTAACATTTTTCTAAAGGTAGTTTGGGAAATTTGCAAAGAAATGCCAATAAAGATCAAAAGATGTTCGACCAGCAGGCGCAGACGACAGAGAATCATCTTGGAAAGTTTTTCATCATCATTTTCATATTTCTTCAGTTTCTTCAAACCTTTGCAACATTATAAAACATTTTAAGGCTGCAGTGTGTGTAGCTGAAGGAAAAACTTTGGGACCAGCCAAGTAGAATAAAAAAAAAAAAAAAGTCACCAGACCTTCTGGTTTGTTGTTGCTCAGAGTTATTTGAAGGCCTCATAATAAATGCAATCAGCTGTAATCTTATTATTTTATCATTATTTTTTTTCCCATCAGCTCGGGATCAAAGCGCTGATCATTCATGTAATCCAGTTTTGTCTCTGCAGCGTCACATGACTGAGTGACTGCTGGCATTTAAGAGAAATGAGTGTATCAGCATCAGGCAGACAACAAGCAGATTCCACACATTAACATTAAGTGTTAATATAAATATTTTAGTTCATTCAAATGTTACTCAGTGTTACAAAATGTCACACACAGCTCCTAGCCTCTAGTGTCTCCTCCCCTCCCTGCAAAAAAAAAGCTTTTTCACTTTCTTGTGCAGATCTAGAGATGACAAGAGATGGAGTGAGGCCTGCCACATGGCGCCCTCTGTGTCCTCCCCCCTCCTCCCCCTCCTCTCCCCAGCTCCTCACCACATCAGGATACACTTGTTCTGGTGAATTCCGGTTTCAAACGGAACGCTGCTTTGCTCTGGTTTTCTGCAGGACCAGTATTAAAAGCAGGCGCATGCTGTCTCTCAGTGGCCCTGTGGTCAGGGAGGGGGAGCCTCCAACGGCCTGTTGTACTCACACACCTTTGAAACCTCACCCGTTCCTGCTTCCTCCCCCCTGAACCTTCCTCCCCTCCTCATCCCTGACAGCCTCCACATGCTCACCCTTATCACCATGAGAGCAGATTAAAGACTAAAGAGTTCCTTCCACTGCAGGCCGCAGAGCTTATCGCCTCCTCACGCCTCTTTCACGCCGTCACATCGCTCACTTGTTTCTCTTGCGCAAAGACTGATGTTGAACCTGTATGTTGAATAATCTAGATATCCCACATAAAAGCTGCATGTGAAGTTAAAAAATAGTTTATATTTCTCAAAACCTTCTCACTGTTTTCTGATTTTTGTCCTTTGACCTCCAACTTCAATCAAAGTGCCTCTAGTGTTGACAGGAAGCACTGCAAATACGTTTTTTTTTTTGGTTGAATTGAACCTCAAACGTCAAGAAACTGCATTTTAACATTTTCTCAGCCTAAACTATTTTAGATCTGGTTTCATTCATCAATCTGATCCATCAAAGCCACTAAAAGAAATCTCATTATACTAAAATATATCGCTTTAATACATATGACATCATTTAACTTTCCCCCCAGCAGTTTTCACATAAACACGACCCAGTTATTGTTTTCAACTGTTTATTTTTTATATTGAGCACAATATCTATTGTTCTGTAGTTTCTATGCACAGAAACTTTCTGCCTCTTTGTGTTTGTGACGGAGTTGCAGTTTCTCATGTGAAAGTGGCTGCAGGGCAGAGGAACCGTTCCCCAGACCGCCTCTCTGCTGAGCAACACTGCCACCTGGTGTTTAGACAGAAAGACTGAATGATACTTTATTTACCAGACATAAGCAAGATGAGAGCTGATTGGCTTTCAGCAGTTAGTCTGAACACTGGACGTATTCTTGGACTATATGAAATACTTGACCATCTTTTTTGTCATCTGTCAGTAAACAAAGGTCCTCCCTGTGGCTAAACCAAATCTGATGGACTGAAATATGGGTTTTTATATTTGTACTTAATGACATTGTAAATTGTATACTGAAGTAAGCCTCTGACGTAAAGTGGAATATTCTCACTATTTACCCAGACTGAGGCTGATTGCTACAGTTGGATGGATGGATGACACTGGATAAATACATGATGATCAAGTTGCCATGTGGAGATTTGGCTTTTGTTTATGTTATCTCATAAGTTTTTGACCATCGTGATGTTTCAAATCGGCTTGTGCAACAAATGATAGTCCCAGAAAAGACATCTTATGAATATCTCCCTCCACACGTGTAGAGTGCTCTCCACACATTATAACATGGATGGATCACTGGACAGGCCCACCTTGCACCCAAGTGCCTTCTTCTACAAAATATCAGATAAAAACAAATATACCAGCCAGGTGGAGACTCAGAATGAGCACAAAGAAAAAGACAGAAATAGACTCATGATGATTATGAAAAGGTGTAAAATAATCACAGACACTCACAAAATGACAGCAAAGAAACACAAAACAACCACAATATGATGCAAAATGACTGCCAAAAAGTGCAAAACAGCTGCAGACTAAAGGAGTTTAGCAACTTTTGCTGTTGCTTTGTGTCTTTTTGTGGTTATTTTTTTTAGACTGTGTGTTTTGCTCCTGTGTAGAAAAGGTTGTGAGACCTTTTGCATGTTTGTATCCAGGCACATATTGTCAGATAACCCCCTGATGCCAACAAAGTGGTATAAAGATGATTTAGATGACTGTTTTTTATCTGATGTGTTCTTGAGACACACAGTAATGAATGACACAGGTCACAGGGGAACTTCCCTCAGAGGAGCACAGTGTGTCTCAGCGGGATGTGCTGGCTAACCGCTGCCCAGGCTGGGCTTCCGGCCCTGGGGCAGCAGAGCCTGCCGGTACCCCTCACACCCTGCAGCACCGCCACTATCACCCCACTGCAGACACTGTGCCAGGATACTGTGGTGACACAACCCTGGGCCTCTGTTCCTCACTTGTCAACAAGACTGATGGATGCAGAGAGGAGAAAAGAAGAAGACTCATTGATATTTAAAGTGACTGCAGCTCAGGATATATAAAAAATGACTTTTTTTGTTTATTGGGAGATGAGCTGAGACTGAAGGGGGGGAAGGCCGGTAAGGGTTACAGCTAATACATAGAAAAGAGTAAAGACAAATGATTTATTTTTGCATTACTCTTTTTTTTAGATATTAAGGTGCATAAAAGAGATGTATCATGTGGGCAATTCTTAAAGACAAAAACTTTATTGAGACATGTTTAAAATAAATGTGTTGATTCTAAATTGAAACACTGCAAATGTTATAAGATTTCTTCAGCTAAAATAAAGCTTTTTTCTGACTCCCCAGTTTGATCAGGAGCCACCAGGGGGCACAACTAGGAGCCTGTCACCTTTCAACCTTGTACTGTCTTCTCCAGCACACACACACACACACACACACACAATCAAATGAGAAAGCTGATATGCATAATGGCTTATATGGGTGATTGATCTTGATTACTTGTGATGAACTGTCTGCTGTGTGTGTGTTTGCATGTGTGCGCAAGTTTATGTGTGAGACAGAAAAAGGGGAAAAGGAGCTTTTGACTGCACAACGATTAGAGCGGCATGATCAACCCGCCGTATTTATTTCAAATGTGCACTTGTTTTAATGAAGTCAAGCCATGCACCTCCTTATCTGCTGAGAGAACCACTAAGTGTTCTTTGTGTGTGTGTGCTCACACGAATACGGGCATGTCCCGGTGTGTGTATAAGTAGTGTATGTGAAATACCGTGGCTGGTCTGGAGTCTGCCCCAGCGGTGAGTGTGTGTGTTCAGATCAGAGCCCGCTGAGCCCCCTCACTGGTTAATATTAGACACCCTGCTTGTTGGAGAGACTGACAGCTCATCGTGAATGCTGCTAAAATAGGTGCAGCAATCTACACACACCGTGAGATACACACTCACTCACTGTCCCCACACACACAGGCGAGCATCACACGTGCACGGCTGAACTCAGCACTCACACACCAACTCTAAATTCCCAGAAAAGCCTTTGTGAAGCACAGCCAGAGAGTGAGCCGCCCGCCTGACGCCAACACCACAAAGCAGGTGAGGCTGAGTGTGTGTTTGACTTGGTAGTGGTGGATGAGGGGCGGTTTGGTTGGTGAGCATCAGTGTGTCAGCCTGAGAGCTGGGAAAGTATGAACAAGGCAAGGTGAGAAAAATGGCTTCTGCAAAACTGGGCTTCTCTGTGTTTAGTGTGGAACCGTGAACTTTGGATTTGGCTCTGTGTTGTAGAGCTGCAGAGGCCTGCGAGCAGACGGAGACAGTTTTTAAAAATCTATCCGCTCTGTTGCATGAAGGACATGGTGAGGAAATCTAACTTTGAGCCCCCTGCAGGGTCACACTGAGCTCTTATCCTTTCTCTCATGCCCTCATCTGACCTAAGACGATGTTGCAAACAGTATTTTAATGAGTCATGGAGCTTCAGCAGGCAGGAGCACATTCAGTACCTAATGTTAATCCGTGCATTCTTGCAGGATCACTTTTATGAACAGTTTGGGTGGAGCTTCACCTTCTTCATGTTGCATGTGAATGTGTGGCTTCACAATAAAATCATCCCTTCTGTGTGTGGTTGCATGCCTCACTAAGCATCCTAGTGGTTAGTTAAAGACCCCCTCCAATAAAAATCAAGTTTTTAACTGTAAGGTGTTTGTTTTATTTGCTACAACACATATTCGGGAGCGAGATAATGGCAGAGGTGCCAGATCCCAACCAATTTAGGCATGAGAAATTAGTGTTGTAATTGGTGGCTGGGATCTAGAAATAAGCAGTCAGTGCCATGGCTGAACATTTCTGCCTTGGAGCTGCAGTGCACCAGTGACAGCCAGGGTTTCACACTTCAAATACCTAAAGAACTTGCAATATAGGGCCTTCATATCATTAGCATAACACGTTGGCGAAATGAGGGGTATCAGAAGAGAAGCCAGGTGTAACCAGCCCCATATCAGTATTTTGAAAGCACAAGGCATGACCCAGAATTTATCATTAAGAGAGAAAGAGTAGCTGTGCTTTCAGCCCCTTTTCAGGTGTTTTTTTCTGTTTATGTGAGAAAACCAAAAAATATTGATCACAGCAGAATTTTTTTACATACATTAAAATGTGTCTGGAGAATGACTTTAAAGTACCACAGAAGGTCATTTTTAATGTACAATAAAGAGTCTAGAAATTTACAATAACAACTTCTACAATCAGGGTTTTTATATTACAAGCAGTATTTTCTGTTTCTATTTTCGTGTATCAGAATATTGTGATATTGAGTTTAGCTTAAAACAATCTGCTTGTGGATGTTTAGATAATATTTTTCTACATTTGTTAAACTATTAGCTGCCATCTGCATGTAACTGATATGTGACATAAAAGCTGCTCTAAACTGAGTGCACACAGTGACTAAAACAAAAACTGTGGTTGGCATGATTATCTGCAATAATCATCAGAATTATTTAGGATGTTCCTACAAAGTTCCTGGGCCTCGTCTTCATCTCCACCCTCTTGAAGGAGTAGCGCTCTCCAGTTCGTCCGTCCGTCAGGATGTACCATGTCCCCCAGTAGATCCCGTTGGTCACCCCGCTGTAGCGTCCACGGTAATACTGTCCATTCAGGTTAGCTGCCAAACAGGCATCGAACCACCAGCCTGCGCCGTAGTAATGGCCACAGTTTCCAGCTGCATAGCGGTCATTGTCCCGGTCAGCTGTGCTAAAGGACTTCCCGTCGTGGTTGTAACGTTTGCTGTAGCTCAACGCGTTTCCTGCATCACCAGAGTACTCCCGCGCTGTGAGACGATACCTGGAAGTAAAGAGAAGCAACATAGGACTTATTGTGTAACATTCAAGTCTTCATACGTGCAGTGGGGAACCAAGTAAATGCACATTAAACAGCCAGGCATGCACTGACCCTACTGGTAAAACCAGATTCACATGCTTCCATGTGCCAATCAGAGTTCAGCAACATTTGAATCAAGATGTGATGACAATATTAGTGGGGTTTGCTTATGTTGCCTTTCATTTTCACTTTCATACAAACAGACTTATTTTTGCAACCAGTCGCCCCCTGCTGGCCATTATATAGAATACAAGTTTAAGGCACTTGAATTGGTTTCACTTTTTAGGCCCGGAGATTGGGTGTGGGGTGGATCAGCAGAAACATATTTCTATGCATATACCTCTAAATGCCAAATTTTTCTTCAGTAACAGAACTTTTCCTCCACTGATTTGCTGATCCAGAGACTGAGACAAAATGACACAAGGTTGTAGATATTTTAAAAGCCTAAAAGATTAGGGGCTTTTAAAAAAGCATTCAGGGTAGGAGCCCCTGCTGCCAATCAAACCAACAACAACCGAATGTTTTTATGTAAAAAAAAAAAACCTCTTCTTAATGAACTTTATTCGTTGCCTATTTTCGGGTCCTTTCAGGGAGTTAGTTCGACTTATGTGCCTGTTGCAGAAAGTGTGTTTCACCTCTGGGCCTCTGAGGCCACTTTGAAGTTGTTGTAGGTGGCATGGCGTTTCTGCTGGTGCCAGTCCTCCAGCTCGATGCGGAGCTGGTGTTGGCCAGTGGAGGTGAGGGCATGTAGCGCTGCATTCCCCAGCCAGTGCTCTCCCTGAAGACTGCCAAAGCCTTCCCGGTATTCCTGCCATGTCCTGTTGAAGTCCAGTGAGCCGTCCTGCCGATTCTGGATCACCGTCCACCCACCACCCGCCGTCTCCATGTCACATTTAGCCTGAGCCAAAACAAAGACTTTGATATTACAAAGCCTAGATTTTACTGATCCACAGATAGCATACACATCTCTAAAAGAAGAGGAGGAGGGTGGGGGTCGGTGAGTTTGTTTTATGAGTGTGGTGAATCTGAAATACCTCCAACGCCGGCCTGTGCAGGTCAGGCTGGATGGTGTAGATTCCATTCTCTTTGATCCCGAGCTTGTAAATCTCCGCACAGTCCTGAGGATGTAACCTCTCCAGCGGGGCAACTAGGAACCACACACAGAACATGTTTATCCAACTCATTAATCAGCAGCAAGTGTATCATGTGGGCGCTCTGGATGCCCTTACCTGTGGGTGGATGTTGCGTGATGCTCTTCAGGAAAAGCAGCAGGTCTTTCTCCCCCTCTCTTCCCACGGCTGCACTCTCTGTCAGCCCAGACAAAGATTAAGTTATCAGTGAGACACTGAAAATAGGAGCTTTGTCTTTATATACTCACCACACAGAGGGGTTCCAGTTTGTATGATGACTCTTTAAATCTTCACATCATGAACCTTACAGTATGTGTGTCCGTGTGTGCATGTACACAGAGTGTGTCTCATCCTTCTCAGTGCAGTTAAATTCCTATGCACTCACCTATGACCGACACTTAGCAGGCCTCATTGAGGTTCTGTTTACTATGTGAGGGGGAGTGACTGCGCTGGCATTTCTGTGTGTGTGTTTGCCTGTGTGTTGGAGTGGTGGGGGATATAAATGTATGTTACTCACCCAGACGTTTGGCCATCGCCCCGAGGGCCTGGCTGTGACAGTGGAGGTCACACTCTGTCAGTACAGCTGCCATTAGTGCCAGGATGGCCCCTAGAGAGTTGTTCTCCTGGCCCCCGTGACTCCAGGGGCCCCCTGTTTCCTGGAGAGAGCGCATGCAGCGCTGCAGCTGAACCAGACGCTCTTTCACACCTCCAGTCTGCAAAGACGGTGCAGAGACAGTTCACCCCCAAAATCAAAACTACATATTTTTCACACCCCATAAAAGGTACATTTAAAAACTCAACAATATCTCTTTCCCAAAGTCACGGCCGGTTACCAGAGAGACCTTTTTGTGAGCAGTTTCATGGAGGGATAGCTTGATAGCTAACTCTACAGCTCAGCTGAGGAGGATGTAATTAAGGTTTACGTCTCATGCTGTCACAAGCACAAGCCTGTCGTCCACGAGGAGATGCCTGCTGCCTTCTGTGAGGTGATATGATTGGCAGGTGACTTTTGGTAGATTGAAACAGTTTGTACATGAATCTACTCACAACAAAGTCTATGATAAGATTATCTTTAGTTACCTGGTCATAAATCTTGGAAAGAGACTTTGTTAGTGAGTTTTTCAAGTATTTTTTAGCACCACAAGCCAAGTTCCATTCTATTAAAGAAAGGGCAGACCTCTAGCATTCAATAACTCACACCAAAACTATCTCTATTGATAAATGACAGTACTAATAAGAGAATTTTAATTTTGGTGCAAACTGTTCCTTTATATCAGCAATGAACCAGGACAAAACACTGCCAAATCATGTTTAATCATCAGGGAAATTTCATATCTGTAAATGTGTGTGAATGAAATAAATCTGTGTTTTAAAATAAAAAGACATGTTCTGTGCATGTGCATAATCATGTATCCCTCAGTTTGGAAGATGACATCTGAGAGGCTAATCCACAATCAAAACTGACAGCTCAGTGGCATGTTTTCTGTCATTCAATCTGTCTCTCACACTTACATCAGCCACTGTAGTCCCGTCCCTCAAACACACCTGTCGCTGCATGAGCTCAGCACCACCATATGATGAGGACATTTTTAAAGCGGGTCTAATTTTATCTCTTCTTTGATTGCTGACTGTCATTGCTCTGTGGCTGTTAGGTGGTGCCAAGTTTAGTGTGTCGACTGTCCCGTGAGAAAGGACCTGCTGACCTGTGCCTGATAGTACACTGCTCAGCCTCGCTGCTACACACACAGACAGGGGGAGACAGAGGGGCAGCTCTGCTGCAACTCATCTGGTAATGTTCCTGAAACATCTCACTGTGGCTAACGAAGTTGCTTTATCTGGCTTTTTCTTTTGAAATAAAATTTTAAGATTTGTAAACAAAAAGCCTCAGCAGAGCCACTGAATGCAAAATAGGAATTATCAGTGTGCTTTGCTTGGGAGCCACTTTTGCAACATGACAGAAGGCCAGTTAGAAGACAAACACTGAGGATAATTATCACATAAATTAATACATTTATGCATTATACCATTTTTTTAATGCATGTTATTTTCATTCTTAATTTGAAAAAGGTTGGTGGCCCAGGGGCCGTAAGTTGAGTATCCCTGCCACAAGTGATGTCACTCACCTTCGGCTGAACCTGGGGGGAATCCTGCATGTGCTCCACCTTCCGAGGAACATCTGAGATGGCTGGAAGTGAGACCCCCATCCTGCAGGTTGTTGTCCCAGTTTGACCCTCACAGGCCGCGGTACCCACTCCTCCTGCTCCTGTCCCGGGCTGGATGGGTGCAGCCACCAGACTGTCCCTGCAGGGCGGGTGCGTGCAGGCTGGAGATGCATCTGAGGACAGCAGCGCTCCCACATACAGCGACAGCAGAGGAAGCAAACCGAGAGAACGGAGTGGAATCATGGAAAAGTGCAGAAATGCAGGCTCGTCCTCAAACTCTTGAGCGGTGGTCAACCTTCTCTTCCAGGAGGGAAGCCTTTAACTTTTTGTCCTTTAGTTGTTCTTGGTTCTCAGATGTATTTTTACTTTCTTATATGTCAACAGCTGCTTCTTCAGGTGGAAAGTGCTTGCTGACCTCCTTTTTTTTTTT
>CAFUXE010000012.1:0-22704 GCA_903364295.1 Serranus cabrilla | reverse complement strand
TCTTCTTCTTCTTCTTCTTCTTCTTCTTCTTCTTCTTCTTCTTCTTCTTCTTCTTCTGTCCTTTTTTTCCCTTAGTTCATCTCCCGGTCCTCCTCTTTCTCCTGCTCTCTGTCTGTTAGTGAGGTTGCTTTGGCTCAGATTCCTAGATAACTGCGGCACTCTTTGCTGTCTGACACGGACTAATGCACCCACCCCCTGATGCACACACACACACACACACACACACACACAATCTGTCCATCTCCTTAACTCATCTCTCTCTCTCAGACTCCCACACAGCCACACACAGAGGTGCATGTTTACACACACACCAAGGGTTGTACACACATATATGCAGTGTAACATTATGCATTATTTTATAGATAAATTGATCTTTTTAAGATGAGCTCCTATAACTGTCCCCCATGTTATATGTTCGTGCTAAAATAACTTTTCCTTCCTCTCGATAACCCCATACCCACTCTGAACAGACTTTAACCCACTCTTACCTTTAACCACCAGCATGCAGAAAATGTTTGCAGAGATGAAAATGCAGCAGATGCTTAAAGTATGTGGCTCTTTTCCTCCTGTGCACCATTTTCTCACTCGCGTCCTTTTGTGTCGCAGTGTTTGTGTTTACAAACGGAGTTCCAAAGAGGCCATAAAGACTCTGCATTCAATGGGAGCGAGAGGGCAGGAATTCCTCTATAAACACCAGTCATCAGGATTCTGCAGAGGCACACTCCCACTAACAAGGAGCACAAACACACACATGTAACGCACACACTTACACCTGAACATGAGCGAGCAGGGCAATTCATGTGAGATTTATGGAAAGACAATATGTAACTGTTCTGATGAGCAAATGGCAGCTATTTGTTCTTTAAAAGAGTTTAATTTAAGATGTTAAATAAGACACACAGTGCATGAAAGATATCACCCATTCATTTCCTGGAGACTTTCCCTCACTATATCCCTAACCCTTACCACGACTTACCCCAAACATTAAACACAGTCTTTACTCTAAAATGTAATCATTTACATTATGAGGATTTGTATTTTGTCCCCATAAAGATGGCGAGTCCCCACAATGTGACCTCGTAAACAGATTTATGTCGCCACAACATCAGTCATGCGTGTGCACACACAGCCCAGCAGAAATAGATTTTCAGTCTGCAGACAAATTGTAAAGACTGACCCATTTTTGTGCAACACTGCATTTGTATGTTTTGAGACATTATACTGTCTTTCACGTACAGCTCACTCACCTGTCTTTGTCTTTAACACTCAGCACAGTGCCAACACCACAGACTGCTACATCTCTTTGCTGAGGTCCAGAACATGACGGTGGGCTAATGTCTGGGGCCTCCAGTTCACCCAGAGTGAGTTGACACTGTCCTCTAGTGGCGGATCATCCCAGGTCCCACTTTATGATTCACTACCTCACTGAACCATCGTGTTATCTTGATCATGTAAAGCTTAAAAAGCATCAGAGTTTGGAGGGGATATTAAAGTAAGGACACACATCTGCTGATGAATATCATGTTATATGATCAATAACTTTAGAAAAGCTAAATGGACCTTTAGACTGGTTTCTCATCTGCTGTTTCCAAGTTTAAAAGGTGAACTTTGAACCTCAGGTTTTAAAAGAGAACAACACCGACTGAGTTCAGTTTTGTGGTCATATGTAGCATTACTACTAAGTCTCAGGAATGAACCCTGATGATGTCGTCAGGTTTATCTCTGCTGGGGCTCGAGGTGTAAACTTTATCACAGACCTTTGTTTCAAACTGGGGTAGTAGGGTTTGAAAAGGGCGTTTACAAGACATCTGCATTGTGGGAATTTTGGGAGCCGTTTTTTTCATTTTTTTTTATCAGAATTTGCAGTTGTAGATTGTAAGTAAGTACATTTACTCAAGTACTGTCAGTAGTGTGAATTTAAGGTATTTGTAACTTATATTCCTTTTTTTTCTTTTCAGACCATTTTCTACTCCACTAGAGAAATATTGTGGTTTTCACTTTGTTATCTGATAGCTTTAGTAATTTCCCTTGCAAATTATAACAATCTCAGTGGGGCAATTCTGCTTAAAGATTACTCTTACTTTTGATACTTTAAGTACATTTTGATGCTGATACTTTTGTACTTTTAAGTTTGAATGCAGGACTTTTTCTTGTGGTGTTGTAATTTTGCAGTGTGGTATTAGTACTTTTACTTCGGTAAGGAATCTGAATACTTCTCCCACCACTGGTAATATGATATACAACTATGTATCTGAGCATACATTGCTGTTTGTTTGTTGCATTGATGAAAAACTCTTTGAAATTGCATCCGAGCATGAATATATAGGTTGCTCTATCCACCAAATACCAAAATGTCTTTTATTTCTGCAGAAAAAAAAGAACGTTTAGTCTAGGATAAAGAAAAACCCAGACTGTATAAAGATTACAGCGAGAAGTCATAAATGGGCTGAGATTATCTGTTATGTGCGTCTGACGTAGGACGCAGACGTTTTGGAGGAGGAAGTGAAAGGGGAAGAGAGAAGCTGGGGGAAACAGACAGTTAGCTCGCTGGCAGGCAAGCCTTTCAGAAAAGTGCCAAATTTACACACCAGTTGTAGATAATCTGCCTTGTCAATTTACGACACCGCTTTTGTAAGCGTTCACGCAAAGGGCGACACGTTTTTTTTACGAATTTGAAACGAGATATTGCCAAATTAACGCTAGCTAACGAGTTCAGTGCCAGCGAGCTAGCTAGCTAGTTAACGTAACGCCTAGTTAGCCGCTGACGCTAACTGTCCTGAACAATAACAGCGAGTTAGCTCGCAGTCTGCTCGGTCCCCGTCCAGAAGCCGCCGCTCCGGTGTGAAACAAGCAGAAAGTAAGTAAGATCTCGAGGCGACAACTGTTCATATGCGTTTGTTTGCTCCCTTGTCAGTTCGTCCAGTGCCTTATTAACACCGACGCTGTGGTGCAGTGTTTTTCGAGAAGCTGGTTGACAAAAAACAAGGCCGGCCTCTGGCTCCTCTGGGTCGACTCCAGCAGAGAAGGAGAACCGGGGAGACGAGGTCCAACACAGCAGCAAGCAAAAAATCTGTCAAATGCTGACAGAGGGGATTTTAATTTCTCGAGATACTTCGCTTTTTACTTGGCCTTCCTGTGTACAGACAGGGAGCGGTTGCGGGGGGACAAACTACCACTTTCTATATGTTTGATTGATCATATGACGAGGTAGATTTTTATACACGTCTCGATGGTGGCTAGTTTCAAGTTTCTAAATGTGTTTTGTCAACAGGCCGTATGGGAGAATTATCCGTGGTGTTGCCGGGCAGACTTGGCACCCTGTTTTTCTGCGTTGAGTTGTTTTGTTTCGGTTGTGACTCACAGGTCACGCAGGTACACGACTCTTAGTTTATGTGTTTGATCAAGTACTTAATTTGATCACATGTTGTCGCAACAACGCCCATGACATCCAGAAACTTGCCAAGATAAAGTGTAGCCAAACATTTACTTTCATCCGTTACTTATATAAGTCCAAATGGTGCTGACACTGTCCTCTAACTTTATTTCCTTTGCTTTTCATTAACTGGTTTCAGACTCATACGATTCACAGTATGAAGGCTGAGTCATGAATCTGTGCTCTGATTTAGTTGACTGACTGTAGTAGTTGACAACTAGTGTTACTCTGTACCTGCCTCTTTGTTAGGATGAGCTCTGATTTCAGATTTAATTGACATTGCCAATGAGTTGGTATGTTATTTTGTATATAGTTATTCAGTACAACTTAAGTTCATAAGGGCTTGTCATGGTTGAAAAGGTTGTTTTCACAGTTAACATAACAGCATACACAGCTGTGACTAATTTACTTTCTACAGTGTACTTTCCAGTTTGTTCCACTGCATAAGAATATTTCTAGATTTGCGTGTAGGCTCATGTAGAAAGCTTTCTTTTTCTCAAAAAATCCATTTGATACAAACGTGAATTATTACATCAAACAGTATGTGTTATTGTGTAAATATAAAGATATTCCCTTATTTGAAAACAATATTTTATAGAAAACCTTTGCTTCAGATGATATTATGTACTGCTTAAATGGTAGTATAGAGCTATCATAGAGCAACATGCCTTATTTCAATAATGCTGACTTCTTGTTATTTTGTGCACCAACCAGGATGCATGTCAAGTAGGGAAAACATTACCAGGAAAAATTTAAGATGGCCTAACTTTATGACGTGTGAGGATGAGTTTCAGCATTGAGAAACATCTGAAGCCATCCACATCTATATTTAGTCGAGAGTTTGTTTGTCTGTGGGTGTGTGTGCACAATCCGTATCAGAGGTGATCTGTGAATTCCAGCTGCTGGTGCCAGTGATTTACAGGCAGAAGGGAAAATATGTCCGGACTTTACCATTCGTATAACGCATGAGGGTTGTGAACACACACTTCGCCATGAACAGTTGAACTGCAATAGCTTGTGTATGTAATGGGGAGTTGCCTTATCTAAATATTGGTGGTGCCAGAATTTTACAAATATAGCCTGCAAATACAGATATTTGCCAGACACAATTTTTAATTCTCTGAAAACATATGTGAGACTGACCAAAAAAAAGAATGTGGCCGAAAGAATTGTTAAATTTCAAGTTGGCACAATATTTTTTTGTGTCAAACTCATCATAGTGGAGTAAAAATGAAATTGTACCTGAAAGAGATCAATGAAAAAAACACATTTTATTACCAGGATTCTCTGCAACACTAATTTTAACTTTCTAAACTTTTGAATATGCAAAAATGTTATTGCTTTATTTTTTAGCATTTGTAAACAGCAATAAAAATGGACTAAACTGCCCATTGTTTCTTTAAACCAGTAGCACTTATTTCTTAACAGTGAATAATAGTAAACATACATGCAAACACAAAAAAAGTCCTAAAAGTACGGTTAACCAATAAGTAAATGCTAATTTATCAAGTGCCATATTTTCTACCATTTCCACACACCCACAAATATTACATAAAAAAACTGTATTTTTTTCTCTGTCAGGATTTATTTATTTTGTCACAAAATGCTCTGAAAGTAGTATCAGTAAATGTTGGTGTATTAATGTGTTTCTTGAAACAGAATACCTTTTTTAATGAGAAACTGCCACCTGGTTTGTGAACGTGCTGTCAGAGATGATGTTCTGCTCTCAGAAATCAATGTCTAACTCTTCACTGTTTGTCAAAGGTTAAAGACCTGAGTAGAGTTTCTTTTGTGATCATGTGACTGTGGTCTGAGCATGCCTAGTCTTCAGTGATGGGCTGTTGTTTATGCTTCTGTCAGCTAAT
This sequence comes from Serranus cabrilla, assembly GCA_903364295.1. Lineage (NCBI taxonomy): Eukaryota > Metazoa > Chordata > Actinopteri > Perciformes > Serranidae > Serranus > Serranus cabrilla. The sequence goes on along the minus strand of CAFUXE010000012.1, from coordinate 17,406 downwards.
CAGTCGGTACCATACGTGCTTCACATACTGTGCTTCACAGCATGGCAGTCACTGGAGTACTGCGCTCGTTCCTTTAGAAAGAATGCAAGTGTACTTTCCAGCTCCTGATGGGAACTGACGCGTGTCTTATACAGGTGGTGTCTCAGAATTTGGATTCATTTTAAGGGCTTTTGATTGACTGAAGCAGTTGAATCAAAGTTGTGTTTCATTTTTATTTTTTTTTGTCTAAAAGCAAATGTAAGTATGTCTTCTGTTGTATAACTGGGTTACGTCAAAACCTGTTTGAGCTGGCGGATTGGCATGTCCTAAATGTCTTTTGTGCTCGATGTGTGTTTACTTGAGCTGACGGGAAGTCGTCATGTTTTCTGTTAAACCGTCGTCTGACAGGTTGTCATGCTGCCAAAGAAGGATGAACTTTATCATTCTTTCCCCAAATCCGAGACAGAATTGTTAATTTAAGACATTTTTGTTTTCTTATTGCAAGCAAAATGACACTCATATATGCACTTTCTTATATTTTTTTGTATACTATGTATTGTAAGTACTCATATATTATTTTTTGAGATCATTGTAGGTGTTATGAGGAAATACTGTATCATGGGTCACATAGTCCCATCAGACAGCTGCCAGTGTGGCTGATCTCACTGAGAGTACGCACACCTACAGCAGCCTTTCTTTGTTTTTCTCCTCGTCAGTAGCAGCGTGCTGGACTATTTACAGATAAGACAGAAGTGTGAAAAAAGATAAAGCAGCCTCTTTCAAAATAAAGGTTTATTTTAGTCTGTTTAGTCTATTTGAGTAAGGCTTACAGATAACAGGCTTGAATGAAGCCCCTTTTTTGTGTTTATCTTGCTGCCACACAGTTCAGTTTGTGATTTTTTGCGATGAATTTCCTCCATGAAAAGTGAAGTAATCCAGCTTGTGGCTCTTCTGTGTGGAGTTTGCATGTTCTCCCCACATCAGCGTGGGTTCTGTCCGGGTACTCCGGCTTCCTACCACAGTCCAAAACATGCAGCGTAGGTTTAATTGGCAACACTAAATCGCCCGTAGGAGTGAATGAGAGCGTTAGTGGTTTTCTGTCTCTATATGTCAGCCCTGTCCAGGGTCTACCCCACCACTTGCCCAGGATCAGCTAAAACTAGGAAAACTGCAGATGGGTAGAAGGCAGAATATGCATGACAGTAGGAGGGTCTAAAGATGAGCCTGTGTCATGTTTCATTTCAGGATTGACTGCACAGCTGATTTTCAAGGAGTGATGTATAATGCATCTCACTGTTTCTTACCAGCATTTCTACAACTGCACTGTCCTCTTCTTCCTCATTTCTGTGGAAATGTAGATAAATGAATCATCACTCAGCTGCAATTTAGAAATTTGAATGAATCACACCAGCCAGAGTTGGGGCAATACATAATTTGCTCACTCAGTCATGTATTGTGTGATATCTCAGATCTTGCTTATTTAATTTTGCCGAAATGTGGAGAAAGTTATGCGCTCTGCGGCTCACCGTTGTATTTGAGCGTTCAGAAATTAAACAATGCCTGATGGTGAGCTACAGTTCTGGGATTTCTAACTTTGGTGGAACTTGAGAAATATCATTATTCAATACCATTTTTGATACAACGGGAAATATTGACACATACAATTTTAGATTTTTATCAAAAGATAAATGTAACAAGGCTATGACAGGACAACTTTTTCTTGTCTTGGCTACTTTACAGCAAAGTCACTGTGGTAATCATTAACAATTTCACTGTTGTTTCTCAAATTTAAGTAAATTAAAATTGTGTTTAAAGGCCTTTTATCGTGTGTATAATGCAATTCCATCTACAGTAGGTCTTTGGATAAATAGGTAGTGTCTCCCAAATCATGCTGTTGTTTTAAATGCTCGTCATTTTCCATGATCTACTTCCCATATTATCAATCGGATACATGGAGAAGGAGCTGAGATCAGCACATGCTGTAGTGCGTTGTTTGGTTTGGACTTGTGGTACAGAGAAGGAGTCAGTCCTCTAGGAGGTCACTTCCTGTCGTGTGTGAGAGAGAAAGAGAAAGAATGATGTGTTCCTCGTGATTTGGCCAACAGCTTAGAAAGCACATGACTGGAATGAATGGCATTCAAACCTGATTGGTCCAGGGGCATTTAACTCTGCACACAAATTTGTAGGTGCCTGTGTGCATAGAAACAGATTGAACTTTGTATTGATTTAATTGTCCCTGAACAATAGAAAACTGATGATTAGGTTGTGACTTGCATGAAGAGGTTAGGAAGGCATTGTGGAGTGCTCTCTGTATGCTAAACATTTTGTTGTTTGTCTTTCTGCAGCTGTGGAAAAATGACATCCAGGAAGAAAGTGCTGTTGAAAGTCATCATTCTGGGAGATTCTGGGTAAGTCACAACCCAGGATGTTTCTCTCCTACATGTCAAAACCAGCAGGTCAGGGTATGAAATCACCCGTTAGATCTGCTCTAAAAATAGTCTGGTGGGAAAACCCTAAATGCAAAGGTATTATTTTTGATTCCAGTCATTGAAGGCTGCTTTATATTATTACTTCCTTGAGGAGTTATTACTCTGCTGTCTCTAGGAAGAACAGCCCTGCTACAGGCCTGATAATCACTGCCATTACCTTTCATGCTAAGATAAGACAAAAGTTAAAGATCAGTATAAGATGTTTAAAAAGTCCATGTTTAAAGTTAATATAAGGCAGTGGTAAATAGAAATGTAGAGGTGTGTATTTAAGTGTTTTTGCAGTGAGGCTTATTTGCAGAAAAAGGGGACAATTTCTGTGCAAAATGTCTGCATATTACTTAATGTAAGTGCATTCCGGTCACCTTAAATGTGACAGAAATAATGGTGGGTAATCTCAGTGTCATTGCCATCATCATAAAGTAAAGACGCAGTAAGTGGCTACTGCTCAACAGGACGAAGTAGTTCGACTTAGGAGGTTATTTAAACAGTCAGACCTCAATCTGTCTGTAATGCCTCTTAGCTGCATTCACACTTTGCTTCTTTGAGATGTGATGACAAGTATTCGATCCTCTCAGGACACACAAAGCAGCAAAAATATAAATGGGGTCTTGATTGCATCCATATATATGGATATATATATATATATATATATTACTGCATGTTTCATACAAGCTATCTGCCAACCTGTACCGCCGTTTCTTTTCGCTCTAACATGTGCAGCATCTGTTAACCTGCTGTCCGTCTGCTTCTCCTCTCAGTGTTGGAAAGACCTCCCTAATGAACCAGTATGTGAACAAGAAGTTTAGTAACCAGTACAAAGCGACAATAGGAGCAGACTTCCTGACCAAGGAGGTGATGGTGGACGACCGGCTCGTTACAATGCAGGTACAGTACAGTTACAGCTGGGAAGGAATTACACAGTTTTTCTCATCTGCCTTGTTTTCTTGCCCATTTACTAAACCTTTGGTCTGTTTGTGGTTGTCCAGATCTGGGACACAGCCGGCCAGGAGAGGTTCCAGTCTTTGGGTGTTGCGTTCTACCGTGGAGCAGACTGCTGTGTGCTGGTGTTTGACGTGACTGCACCAAACACCTTCAAGACACTCGACAGCTGGAGGGATGAGTTCCTGATCCAGGCCAGCCCTCGTGATCCTGAGAACTTCCCCTTTGTGGTGCTAGGCAACAAGATTGACTTGGAGAACAGACAGGTTGGTGGAGAGTGCCTCAACGATTACCTCATTTTTCATTGCCCTTGCTGCATTCAAATCAGCCAGATCCCTCAAAATCAGAGGCCCATTTCTAATGTCCACCTTCACTGAATATGTTCACCTACACGTTTGGCTTCTCTCCATGAAGCCAGCACCCACAGCTCCTGGAATCTTTACCTGGAAGTACCTACATTAGCCGGCTATGCAATATGTACTGCTGCTATAAACTCATACTATTGCATGAATAAAAGAAACAGGTGTTTGTATGGACTGTTCCTTTATCCCAAATGTCCTAAATGAAAAAGGAAAAAAAGTCAAGAAGGCCTTGAGCACCTGAGCCTAACAATGTTAGTGAAAACCCTGCTTGTTTCGATTAATCTCTTTCTCTTCGTACATACAGGTAACCACCAAAAGGGCCCAGGCTTGGTGTCAGAGTAAGAACAACATCCCCTACTTTGAGACCAGCGCCAAAGAAGCCATCAATGTAGAACAGGCATTCCAGACAATTGCACGTAACGCCCTCAAACAGGTGAGTAACAGATGCTTGAGATGAAGAATGAAATACAGTGGAGATGTGTGTTATTTGCATATCTTATAAACCCAGTCTTTATTGCTTTGACGGTTTAATTTTCTCCCATGCTGATTATTTCCTCACTTTTTGCCGCCTTTCAGGAGACAGAGGTGGAGTTGTATAATGAATTCCCAGAGCCCATAAAACTGGATAGGAATGACAGACCTAAACCTTCAGCAGAAAGCTGCAGCTGCTGAGGGACAACTTGGACCATCTTCTCTCTTGGCTTTCTGAAACACCCTGTCACCGGTTACATCACCTGCGCCTCGCTCCCAGGGAAAGGACTTCCCTTCTGGTCTTCCTCCTTCACGCCACTCATCATTCCATCGACACATCCCCTCACGCAGCACGCTGCACATGGATGTACCCCCCACTCAGTTAGTACACAAATTAACACACTAGCGTACACTCGCTGACAAATCCAGTGCCCAAAGATCTGACGAGAGAAGAATGACACCCCTTCTGGCCCTGACTCAATAGTGAGGGATCTCCTGTCCTGCCCACCCATTGTTTTTGACTGTGGCCCCTGACTCTCACACCAAGGGGGCGAGATGGAGCCATGTTCAAAGAGTGCAATAGGGAACTCTAGATGGACTGGCTGAAGCTCTGTAATGTGAGATGATGTTGGCTAATGTCAGCATCCCAAGTATCTTTTTCTCTTTTCCTGTTTTCTCCTTGCTTTCTATTGCCTATCTATCAAAAAATAATCGAGTTGAACTATATATATACATATATATATTTTAATTGGCTGGTGTTATTTCTCAAGCCAATATGAAACATATTTGTTGTTGTTTTGCACTTTCTTTTTATGTTTTTGCCTTTAAATATTATAGAGGGATGACTGATTTTGGGCAACATCTGCTACCACACACCTTTTGGTAAGCTTCAAATTAAACCTCCTCACTTGTTTTCCCTGTCAAATATATCCCCTGAGAATCTGTTGAACACTTTGGTGATTGTACTGCCTTTTCCCCGTTCAAGGTTGTGTGTTTATAAATGCCTCACACTGCAGAAGAAATTTTCCTAAGTAGACATTAAGTAAAAGCTGATAATGCAGTCACAGTGTAAAACATGGATTAATTCCTTGATATATTAATATTTGCCTTTTATGTAACATTACTTGTACTGCTACTATTACTGCTGTATGTGTTATGTCCTTCATCAGACATCTTTCAACGCTATGGAATTACAATACCTGTCACCAACACAGCATACACCTGTCTTCTGTCATGTCTTTGTTATTGCTGTTCTCTCTATCTGCTTGTAGCTCAGGTTGGCTAAGTACTTACTATTTTTAACAGATTGTGCATTACGGTGTATAGATGGTAAAGGTAAACGGCTCATGGATTGAACTGAAATGGATGTTCTCTCTTTCCATTTTAAGAACAGATCCAACATTTTGCCCTGGTATTACTCCTCCTTATAGAAAAAAATCACTGCGATGCCAATGATGTTGTCAAAGATAATTGGGACGTCAAACAATAAAACTCTTGAATATATCAATGGTCTAGCATTATTTGTTCTTATTTCTGTTACATTTCTTACAGTTTCTTCATGGACCGCTTGTTTAGTAACATGTTGTGTTCTTGCTATTTGTACTTTCCCCAGTGTGACTTGAAACATGACATTTGTCTGAAGCTTAGTGTGTCACATATAATGAACAAAAGTGTACAATTTTTGTTCAAGTTGGGCTATATCTACTGTATAACATTTAAAATCGTGGGTGTTGAGTGCTGTTTTTTAATTTTTTCTAAATTGTCAGGGTTTTCTTATGGAGTGCCAGGACAGAGCCACCTTTCTGTATGCTATAAGAATATAACAGAAATTGCCTTTGTGGCATTTCATAATTGAGAAAAGTAATTCTAGTTCGCCACCAAGCCCAGGTATTTTAATGAAAACCTGACTCCCTCCTCAACTTAATTCCATTGTTCATTATAAGAATTTGACAGTATTGGCACGACTAGAACAGAAACTCAAACAGAAAAATAAAATAATCTATTAAACAAATATTTGATTGAAGTAATAAGCAGGGAGACCATGGCACCCATTTTAACATTCACATACTAAGTCTGCCTATCTGGAATTTACATTACAGACAGGAAAAGTAGTTTGAAACTAGTCAACATGTAATTGCAGATATCTAAAATTATAGTTCAAACTAGTCAAAATGAATTAGAGCCTTGACTGGGCAAAATGACGATGTAAATAATAAATATCCAGTATATATAATAAATGTTGAAATGGCTTGCCAAATATAGACTGCCGTAAATTTGTCTCCATCCAGCTTGTTATTCTGTGGTGAGGGGGAAATATTAATTATACAGCTTTCTCCTTTATAGTATTAATAAAAGCACACAGTTTAATTAAATGTATTTTAGATTCAAAAAGATTAGGCTGCTGCTAAATTGTAATTTTACAATCTCAGTGTTCTATTTTTCATATTTCTTACGGTTCCCCAATCTGCACTCTGCTTAAATACTAGTGTATTTCCGAGACAGGGTTGATTTCCGGTATATTCACGGAAATGCCTTGACAAGTGTAGCTACTTCCGCCTTTAGCCGCCTCTCATCACACAGAGAAATGGTAAGAGAAATTTCACTATGTGCCGATAAACTAAAACACTTTAACTGTTATATATGGCCAACCATGTTGATGATAAATCGTTCGCGCTGCTCGGCTAACGAGTATGCATGCAGGAAGCCGTAGCACGGTCTTTCTCCTTCCTCCTCGGTCTTATTTGGACTAGCTAAGCAGGTAGTTAGCTACTATGCTAATGTTAGCAATTTCCTAGCTTAAAAAGATTACCCGGAATAGTGGAATGCTTCTCCGTTATAGTGAACAGCCGCGAGGATAGAATGTCATTGTTACTATGACACTACTGTGTGCGGTCGTAGCTCCTTAGTTACACTTTGTTGCTTAGTAATGTAGAATGAGAGGCGATAACTGGCACACCTGGTGAACTAGCTGACTCTGCAACTAGCCGAAGTCATGATGTTCTGTAGCACCGTCTGCTGCGGCGTCCTCCCTCGAAATGTTTGTTGTTTCAATATTTCGTAAAATTCAGTATTAACTTTTTTCAACACAGACACATGATAAACTAGCTGACTGTTGTAGAAAATCTTGTGGGGGAGTTGCAAACGGCCACAGTTTTGTATCATTTTATTTCTCTGAATTAGTCCAAAAATCCCTGGCATCAACAAGGCATTTTGGCCCAGAGAACTGCTGCTCACTGGATATTTTCTCTTCTTCAAACCATTCTCTATCAACACTGGAGATGGTTGTGAGTGAAAACCCCAGTAGATCAGCAGTTGACCAGCCTGTCTGGCTCCAACCGATTCTGCTGCTCGCTTTGAACTTCAGCAGGTTGCCTTCAAAATGTCTCCATGATTAATTGCAGTGAAGATATTTGCGTAAACGTGCAGTTGAACAGGTAAACATGTCGGGAAAATATCCCTGAGCAGTATGGACTACATGCACAGGGCTGTGTCAGTAAACACTTCTATGTTATACACATGCTCGAGGCTCATCTTAAGGCCACGAACTTGTAAAGCCATTTGAGTAAACATTTGAAGTATATAAACTGTGTGACATGTCGTGGCTTTGCCTCTGCAGTGTAAATACATTAATCTTGATGATCTGAATTCATTATACAGTATACCTGCAGTAATCTAGATATCGTTTCATGTCAAAACACTTTCCTTGCACCCTGACGGTTAAGATGAATTGCTGCTTATGTATGAAGACCAAACAGAAACAACCAAAAGTTAACTCTAGGTTGAGACTGAAGGCAGGCACTGTCCTTACACTGTAGAGCGTCAGGTGGTGTGAAACCAAGGACAAGTGTATATGTGAACCTTGCTGAGCCACAGGAAATATCACAAGTTGGCCTCAGTTGTGCCTTCCTGTACATGAATTCCTCTTCAGGGAGGATTCTCATCTACTTTTTTTCTCTGCAGACAGCAACCTTGCGCCCATATCTAAATGCAGTGCGTGCTACGCTGCAGGCCGCCCTCTGCCTGGAGAATTTCTCCTCGCAAGTGGTAGAAAGACACAACAAGCCAGAGGTGGAAGTACGGTGAGTCTGTCACCGCAGCTATGAGTTTCACCTGTTAGTGTGTGTGACAGAAACTGAGGTGTGTGTGTGTGTTTCTCATACTTTCAGGAGCAGTAAAGAGCTTCTCCTCCAGCCTGTGATCATCAGCCGTAATGAAAAGGAGAAAGTCCTGATTGAGGGCTCTATCAACTCTGTCCGAGTCAGCATCGCTGTCAAACAGGTCGGTCATGGTTTTGTGTTTAGACCCTGATTGAAAACACATGGTTGCTTAGCAGTTAGTGATTCACCAAAGCAGTTTCAAGTTTTGTTTTCTTTTTTTGCTCCTCCTGTCAGATGTTACTCACTTTATCACTGCAGTGTAGAAGTCCTGAACTTCTATGGAAACAGCAAAATCAGGGATAAAAATATGGAGGACTAAAAAATGTCTCTTGTGCAGCGCAACAAAGTGATAAATCATTAAAAAAAAACATTTTTTAAAAGTTACAGTATTACAATAACAGTTTCTCTGTTAATTTAGTTTTAAAAGGAAATTAATTTAAACATTATAAAAAAAAAATTTGAAATTACAATACTGGACAAAAAGAGGGCTCCCCATGCTATACGCATTGAACTTTTTAATGTTTTCACAAACTCTTGTCCGCTCCTCTGTGCTCTGTGTAAACAGCCTGCAGTTCAGTCCAAGTTTCACATAATTTTTGTCACATTTCATGGTCTCCTTATTTCACTGAGGTCCACAGGATCAAATTATTTTTTTTAAAGGATTTAGTTCAGTTAAACGTTTTTAGTGACATCTTAAATGAGACATTTAGGCTAACGTGAATTTGATGAAATACAACTATTTTAAGCTTAGATGTTATTTTTCTTGCAGAATCATTGTCGCACATGATTTGTTTAAGGGCTGTTGGAATATCTGTTTTAACAGTTTCTGGCTATGATGAAAGGTGCAAGTTTTAATGTTTTTTTTTTTTTATTAAGAAAACATGCCTTTTAAACCTGTCAGCAGGTTGTGAGGGTCAGATGGTTAATAAGACTGAACTGTATCTGTAGTCCTGACTGTTCCTATGGAATAATTTGCTTCTGCAGGCTGATGAGATTGAGAAGATCCTGTGCCATAAATTCATGCGCTTCATGATGATGAGAGCGGAGAACTTCTTCATCTTGAGGAGAAAACCAGTGGAGGTGAGTGGGCGTTGGAAGTGGGTCAGTCACAGTTACATTTCCTACACATATACATTTATGGAACATTTCTTAAAATAGCCTGACAGGCAGTGAGTTGTCCTGCAGAAATGAAAATGATTTTGTCCTATGAACCAGCTCTGTTCAAAGGGCTTTTTTTTTTTTAATCTTTAGGCCACATTTTTCAACAAATTTCCACAAACTCATGGAAAATGATTTGTTGCAAGCAGTGATTTACATTACATTCAGTTATTGCCGTTTGAAATTTAAAAGTCTTTCGTCATTTCGCAGGGTTACGACATCAGTTTTCTCATCACCAACTTCCACACAGAGCAGATGTACAAACATAAACTGGTGGACTTTGTCATTCATTTCATGGAGGAAATTGACAAAGAAATCAGTGAAATGAAGCTGTCTGTCAACGCCAGGGCTCGTATTGTCGCAGAGGAGTTCCTCAAAAACGTAAGTTGTGATTTCTTGTGTAATTGTCTGTCTCAGTGCCTCTATTATGCTCTCACTTTAAGGCTAGAATGTTAGTGGTATTCTAGGATATTGAAGTAATAATATTGTTAGTAAAAAGTGAAAGTTTCTTTTAGATTTTCTGTAGCTTAGACTTTGTTTTTGTTTGACTTTGCAGTTCTAAAAGAGAGAAAATCCAGGATTACATTCCTTTCGCAATGTCGGCCGTCACTGTGGAGCTTTCCCATCACAGAGAGGAGACAAATCTGATCAGCCAAGAGAAGTCGAGAAACTTAAGACGTACAGCAAGGATGTACAGGCCAGTGGGGTTTCGCCCTTTAACCTTAAAATGCCTCTTTGCTCAGAAATATTGATTGTTTGTACATAATAAATATTCACACCAGACATTAATTTCTGCCATTGGAACATTAGTAGGCAAGGCAGGTCCTTAAAAAGGTATTTGTAATCAATATTTATGAGCACGGGGTAATATGGATTTAAATTTAAATGTTTTTTTTTTAATATATATATATTATATGCACATTCAGTTCATTTAGCTATGTTTTGTTATGACAGACCTTAAACCATGAGGGCAATCAATTGGTGCATGTTTCTTGTATTAGTACTGGAGTCCACAGAATAAACGCTATTGTAGATGGAAATAATTAAAATATTCTGTAAACGTAAAGAGAAATAAAAACATTATTCTTTGTATTTAAGTGATTTCTTCTTTTCTGTTGAAGCACAAACAGCAGCTCTACATTTACAGCAAACACTGAAGGTTTATTTAGATTTTGACAGCTGGAGACAAACAAGGCATTTGGACTTAATAATTTTCAGTACAGTAATATACAATATCAAATGTATAATATTACAGTACAAAAAAGTGACAAACCGTCGAATACATGCTGATTTACACACAAAACTCACATTAAACATGCGTGTACAGTTTGCACAGCACCTTTATAATGTCAAACTAACAGGCATTCGTTTGAATGGTAAAATCACGGGTCAGTCAAACAAAGTGACAGACGAACGGCTGAAGATTTGTCAAAGCATTTCACTGAATCTTTAGTTTTAAGTTTAAACCGAAGCCCTGCAGAAAGGAAGGGCCTCATTCCAAGATTTGTTTCCAGAACGTAAGCTACATCTGTTGCATTCACAATGCTTTTTTCATCCTTTGTGGTGAAAATATTTTATCTTAACATCTGGAATGTTTAACACAGAGCAGAACCACTGCATGTTTCAAAAATAATTTAACAAAGAAAGTAAAAAATTAAATAAAGGTCCCTTGTGTTTTCTGGAATATTTCTGCTCAACAGTCAGGGAGACCTTCACAGTTTGTTTTTTTAGTCGTGATAGTTGTTTTATATACAGTAAAAACATCTTCAGGAACACTGGAAACATATGGCAGTATAGACAGTGCTCAATTTACAGTAGATAAAACATAAAATCATGGGAAAAGGTGCCGAAAGTCGAGGGAGAATTATCGTTGCAACAACAACAGTAGAGCACATTTACAAAAAAATGGCATTTTCCTTTAGTTTTCCTCTCTGGGAATTGAGCTACTGTGTAGTTCACAATATGACAGACGTATAAAAATGGATTACATTAAGTGAAAGTGCTTTACAGTTTGAGTCTGGGCATTTAAACAGCACCACTCCCATGATGCAGTTCAGAGGTCCCAACTGAAAGTGGGACGAGGTCTCGGCTGGAACAGGAAGTGCAGATTAGAGGTGAGCTGGGACCGTCTGCAGAGCGTCTTCTGTGGTGCGCTGCACGTTCACATTCTGAAACAGTGACGAGAGGAAAGAACCGAGTTATTACGATCCTGCTTTACTACAAAACGACTGATCAGTGAGTAATCCCTTAATATTCATATCTTTATCAAACGTAAAATGAGTCCTAGTTTAATGAAGACAGAATTCATTCTTTCATCTGGTATTCATAGTTTATGACCTTGTTAATGCTGTCACAGATGTTTTTTTTTATTAGTTGGTCAAAATACATCTCTTACATTTGACATTCATGCTCATGGTTCAAAGTTCATTCTTTAACAACAGCAATTTAATGATTAATTAAAAAAACTGTCATTCAGCAATTCAGATGGACCCCCATGGCTCTACTGCTATGTCTCACCAACGAGGAACAGAGCTACACTATTAGAGTAATTAAACAAATTAAAATAAGAGATTCAATCCTGCTAGCTTGATATTAACATGTTAAAATAGTTGTTCGGGTGTCGAGTTCAAATCCATCCAACAGTCTTTCTCCAGAGTCTTTAGCTTTAAGAGGTAACACAGAAGTCAGCATTTCTCTGCTGGTAACTATTTACACGATACATCGTGTTTTACAGATGCAAATCATTCAATGTCCCTCATAAACACACACTGATGTGACAGATTTGTATTTATAGACACAGTATGTAGTCATTGTCTGAGTGGTAAAATAACTTCTCACCAGAAAAAATTAACATGAGAAAGTGTTTTTTTTTCTTTTAAATTGTATTTTATATTAATAATAATCTTCACGAAGACAAAAAATCTGAACAAAAGTTACATTTAATGAAATAAATTAAGCATTAGTGATGATTTTATAGCAAACAGTGAACATCTTGATTTGAGTGGACGTCTTGTGGATTAGTTTCAGTGGGCGCTGCTGAGACACCCTTCACATTTAGGCAGTAAACAAATGTTAACATTGAGACAAAGTTCAACTAAAAAAACAAATGAAAATTATATCGTGCGTAAAGTCACATGTATGTTGAGGTTAAATGTATTTATCAGTTGTATACACAAAAACATGATTCATGTGAATACATCAGGATCATTCAGTCTTTCAAAAAAACAATGTTAAATCATACATGGTAATTAGAGACACAGTAATGAATTTGTTTTTATGTTCTCTCCTTCATTCACCATTTATTCCGACACAAACACACATCTGTACTTATGAAGACCCACAAACAGTCCTTTGATGTCAAATGTCCTGATTAATTTTCTCACTCCCAATGTCCTCTCAAATACAGATACACACAGCTGAGTGATTTGTCCTGAAACTGGATCCCGATGTCGTTCCACGGTGCAACTGAGAACTCAAGGTACTGTAACGATCCAAAACTCAAGCAAATGTTGAAAACAGACCGTATGAATGACAGAACATGTGCAGCATGAACACAACACACACTTTGGACACACTACTTGTTACTATGGTTTGTGGCTGAATTCAATAGTTGGTGGTGTTGGGACTGTTTTCACTGCATGATTGTAATTATTTCAGATATCTGCTACTAAAAGGAACATTTCACCCTTTAAATTGCCATTTTTGTTTTAGTTACTCACCCTGTGATACCTTGAATTCTTAAAAAACACTAATTTATCATTTATCCAGTCGTATGCTCACTACTTCCCAAACATGCTTTTTACATTAAATCGATAATGTTAATAGTATAGCATGTCCAAAAATATAGAAAAATGCCACATTATGTCAAAATATCTCAAAATGCTAAAACAAACCAACAAAAAGCCACAGAATAGAACATTGACAATGGTTATAGCAAAACATGTCACAAACAAACATTTATTTTTTTATATGACAGTTTTATATGATGGTTTTTCACAGGGGAATGTTCCTTTAATGTAGCATTAGCTTTTTGTTGAAACTAGTTTTCCAATTACATTTTTTTGAAGCGTGCATGTGAATGTTAAAATGTTTCTCTGAAGTGGAAATAACAGAGTATTGTATTTGCTTTTGTTTTCACACTTAGTAGACATTTTGCTAAGTTGCAGTGTGTTGAGCTCTCAGGGTTGATTTAGGAAAAGATAACTTCTGATTTCTGCTCTAACAGAGCCACATAAATGTAATGAGAGGAAAAGTGATTGCTGACAGGATGGAGGTAGCAGTTTCAATGTAATAAGTGATGTCACATTTGTCTTGATTGCTGTCAGGGATCGCTGGAGGACGGAGACTGAACGTGGATTCCTCTGCCATGTGTCAAACATTTACATTCTCTGTGCAATAAGAAGAAAGGAACGGATCAGCACTGACTGCCACACCTGCTTCAGGTGCACACTAAACATGATGGAGGACACGCAGCGTGCCTCTGCAGAACTCAAAGGAAGCCACACGCAGTGTTTACAGAGCCAGCGTTTACTGCGAGACATTCTCCTGATGGAGGCCCGGTCACAGACGAGCTGGTGGAGAACGCAGCGAGGTGACTCACACCTGAGGCGGATTCAAATTGTCTTTGTTGTCTGCACAGAGACATTTCTGAGTGCTGCCCTGGATACCTACCTCTGGTCTGTCTCTGTGTGTGTTCACAGAGTCCACGCCTAAATAGACAGACTCCACTTTACATCCTGAGAAACAGAGAACAAAGCCAGGATTAATAGACCATGTGGAGATGACTTGTCATATCAGCTTTGTATTGTGCGTTTATATTGGCCTGCAAATAAGACCAAAGTAAAACATGAAGAGAATGATCCTTTTATATAAGAAATAGGAGGCTCAAAAATGACAGAACTCACCGTAAGCCATGGGGGTCAACTTCAACACCGTGTGCAAAGGGCACTTAAGATAAGGCAACTCTTCTGTGGAGACAAAGTCATGAAACATCAGAAGTTTCAGGGACAAGGTGTACTGCACATTTTCATTCAAGGCTGAAAACTGTTCTTTTTGGAGATTTAAGTGGATAATTCACCAGGTGAAAAAAAACACAATTTTACAAGGGAAAACTGTTAGGGGGGGCGCAAATTGTGCTGTGCTATAATATGTCGATTTTTGTCAAAAATGATTGAACTTTAGATTGCTTAAAAATACTTGAAATAGTCTTATTATAATCTGTTGATACATAAAGTAGTGTAGATTGTCTGATTAAGACAGAAGAACACCCTATTATGAGATGTCAAAAATCTGAAAAAAAATGGCAAAAATTTAAAAATGCTTAAAAATGCTTGAAATGGTCTTATTATACTCTGTTGATACATTTAGTAGTTTAGTTTATCCAGAAATTACAGAAAAACACCATGTTGCGAAATGGCCAAATTTTCAAAGTTATACTATAGCATGTCGTTTTTTTTTCCCCCGAAAATTTTCAACTTTACTAAAATTGCACCAAATTCGCAGGATAGCTTTATTAGAGTCTGTTGATGCGTGTCAGTGTGAAACTTTTTGAAAAAGGACAGAAAAACAGCATATTATGACGTGTTTTTGTGAGAGTGATCAAACTTTAAAATTCCGTAAAACGCCTAAAAATGCTTAAAATGTCCCAATTTCAGTGTGTTGATACATGTTAGAGCCTAATCTATCCAGAAATGACATAAAAACACCATGTTAAAAATGGCCCAATTTTCAAAAAGTCATACTATAGCATGTCGTTTTTTTTGGGCCAAAACATAAAATGTTTTCAAAATGCACCAAATTCGCAGGATAGCTTTATTAGAGTCTGTTGATGCGTGTCAGGGTGAAACTTTTTGAAAAAGGACAGAAAAACATCATATTATGACGTGTTATGTCAAAAGTGGTCAAACTTTAAAATTCCTTAAAACGCCTAAAAATGCTTAAAATATCCCAATTTCAGTGTGTTGATACATATTAGAGCATAATATTTCCAGAAATGACAGAAAAACACCATGTTGCGAAATGATATTCTCTACTGTAAGTCCTGCATACCTGCAGTCTTGTCCAGGAAATATGCAAGAAGACAACGCATGACGGCCTGATGACAGACCACCAGAATGTTCTCTTGTCTCTCCAGCTCCATGATCACCGGCTCCAGTCGCTGCACCAGGTCTTCATAGGACTGATGGAGAATCATGGACCCGTCAGAAACACACATTTCACAGGATACAAACAAACACATTCACCTCTAAAGAAGAACACGGATGAGAATCGCAGTCTCACCTCGCCTTTCGGATAGCGGTAGCGATACTTGTCTTGGTCTCTCAGTGCAAACTCCAGAGGGTAATGTTCTTGGATCTCCTCGTACATCATTTCCTCACACACACCCTTTGTTTAGAGGGGAGAAGATGTGTTAAGCTTGAGTAAATACATGCTTTAAATATGGCTGAATACAACAAATCAGCATACAGCATCTATTTCGTTGAGGGATTTCCACTGTTCGTAGGGCACTCCCAGGCACTCTGCGGTCTGGATCGTCCTCTTCATCTGACTGGTCCACACCTTCAGATCTTTGATGTTCTGCTCCTGGATGAATTTCCCCAGGCTTTTGGCAAACTAGAGCCCATAAGAACAAACACAACGAATGAAAACTTTCTCTTCAAACATCACACTGACATGTCTTCTCAGACATCACTTTGCCTCAGACACGACACAAACACACACCTCTTTTCCTCTGGCAGACAGGCCTGAGTCTCCTCCGATGCGTCCCTTAATATTGAGGTCGCTCTCCCCGTGGCGACACAGGTAGATGGAGCGTGGCGTGATGTGGATGTTCATCAGGTAGTAGACGATCCGGCTTTGGATGTGGTCGAGGACGCGGTTCACCAGGTACCGACAGCCTACATCCATGATCTTTATGTAGGAGAGGTCCCTGAAACCAGAGAGTCAGTTAGCAGCCTGCGATCTTCAAAAGGCTGTCTGATCTGATGTACGTCGTGTAGCGCTTCCTCACCTGTCCAGAACCTCGTCCAGAGGCTGGTAGGAGGACTCGTAACACTTGATCCTCTTCATGAAGTCTTCAATGGCCTCTTCTGTGTTGCAGTGTATGTAGTCTGGACTGTCTAACTTAACTTGCTACAAAGGGGGAAACACAGGCGGAGGATGTGAGCTGAGAAAACAGGAAGCTGCCTGACTGAGTTTGTTTAAAGTCTTCTTTATCTACCTTCATATTACCAGATTAAAATGGCAAACTGCTCTTGGCTTCGGACTAAACTAAGTGAAAACACTTGGACATCCACATTTTCTAAAACTGCAATGTCACACTGCAAACTGCCTCAAACAAGTTACTCCGGGGTGTGTTAGTCTAGCATTACTTTTTTCAGTTTTTGTATATCCCCTAATTGGTGTTTTTCTGTCATTTTTGGACAAACAAAACTACTACCTGTATCAAATGAATATAAGAAGAAGAAGCTAATTTTAAGCATTTTTAAGCATTTTAAATTTTTGCCAATTTTGCCAAAAATCGACATACTGTAGAATGACTTTTTTGTAAATTTTTTGACATCTCATAATATGGTGTATTTCTGTAATTTTTGGATAAACTAAACTACTAAATGAATCAACAGAGTATAATAAGACCATTTTAAGCATTTTAAATTTTTGATATTTCTGACATAAATCGACAAACTATAGTATGACTTTTTCAAGTTTTTGGAAAGCTCATGCAATTGTGTTTTCTGTCCCTTTTTCAAAAAAAATTGTACCATAACACGTGTCAACAGGCTCTAATGAAGCTACTCTATGAATTTGGGGCATTTTGAAACAACTTCAAAATTTCCCGAAAAAAAAAAAACG
>CAFUXE010000011.1:2744037-2764103 GCA_903364295.1 Serranus cabrilla | reverse complement strand
TATTATGCTTTTCTGTCATTTCTGGATATATTATGCTCTAATATGAATCAACAGACTCTAATTGGGACATTTTAAGCATTTTCAGGCATTTTAAAACGACCAAAATTGACATGCTATAGTACGACTTTTCAAATTTTGGACATCTCCTAATTGGGTGTTTTTCCGTCATTTCTGGCCAAACTATACTACTCCATGTATCAAGAGAGTATAATAAGACTATACGGGACGACACAGGTTTTTTGTTTGTTTACTTTGTTTTTTTGGCATACTAAACTAAACTATCTTCCTCCAGGACCAGCAGGCTCAGAAACATCCTCCCCTCAGAGAAAACCTTGCTAATCTGTGCACCTTTGTGACAACAATCACAAGCATTATTAACTCTTAGCTTATCTTTATTCTACATTTCGATTCTGTATATAAACTGTCCATACTCTGCACTTGCCATCTTTTTGCACCTCCGGTCAGATGCTATTCTGTATTATGTTTGTCAGAACTCTACTTTGTGAGACAAGTAAAGTTGAATCTAATAATTGAATCTAGCGTAATTTATTTTTTCATCAGTTACAGATATGTGATATACTATGACACTGTTATCACTGTTTGATGACAAACCATGCTATGCCATTTTTTAAATCATAGTATATATTTATATAGACATTCATGGCGTTCTGTAAATTGACCTTTTTATGGCATATAGTATGACATTTTAATGGCATACTCGACTCTGGCTTGCTATAATATAGCCTACTATACTGTGAAACTGTTGACAGGAAACCTCGAACTGTAAACAAGGTCAATTAAGTATTTTTTTGATTAATTTTAAATGTACATTAAGGGTTTATATTTGTAAAAATTTCCTCAGTGGATTAGAAGTCTGTGACATCATCAAAGTGTAAAATCTATGTGCAAAGGGGAAGCAAGAAAACTTTTTTTTTCTATCATATGCACCAGGTGAGAAATTCTCATTAGACTGAAAATGTCTGGTACCCAGTTAGATCAATGGTCAGGCAAAGCCATAACACCTAACTGTACTGAATTAAGCAAGGTTGAATTTATTCTTTATGAATTCCACTTTTAATTTGTTCGAGGCAGCATGTGTCTGCATATTGCAGCATATTGTCTGGCTTTAATTTTGCTCCATTATTCCTTAATTAAGGAAGACGACTTCTTCCAAACAGGAGGATTCTATTTTAGTGCGCCATATTTCAGAAACAACAAAACAATGTGAATATTACTGTCTTATTAATGGAAAACTAAGTCTGAAAGACTATGAGGTTTTTAAATCAAAATCTGAGTCAAATCACTGCTGGTAGAATCAGCCTCAGCATCACACTCGGTAAGACACGCCGTATAAGAATGAAGAGGAGAGAGAGAATTACAGATGCAGATGAACAGAGGCTTATATTGACAGGAGGATGGGAAAGATACACAGATAGACAAACAAACAGCAACTAAAACGACAGAGCCTGGGACAAAAGCTTGAGGGAGCAGTGTGCTTTGAGAGGAGGAGAGAAACAAACTAACTGAGTGGAAAACAGCAGTGGGAGGAGCAGCGAGAGGAGAGAAATGTGAAAGTGAAAGAAAGAGGGAGGGAGGGTATAGGCAGCGTTTCCTATTTAGTGGAGGGTAAATGTTTGTGTGTTTGTGCTCTCACATTTGCGGGCGAGGCTCCACACTTCCCCTGTGGAGTGGATGAGTGTAAGCGTGTCGCGGTTGGAGGCTGGAAGGCCGAGCTGTGATAGCATGTGGTTACCAGGGGCCTCCCGCAGTTGGCTTCTCCCACTTACAGTCGAGGAGGCTGCTGGAGAGGAGGTTCACGGCCTGGGGAGCCAAGGAATACATTGACATTTAACAATGGCCCGTAAAATACACAGAATAACTATAACATACAGGGTATATGACAATAATTACGGACATTATTACACTGCCAAATAGGTGGGTCGAACTAGACTTAATGTACGTTAATCAGCACTTTGATAAGTTAAACAGTGCTGGAAAAAGACAAAATCATCTGTGCCAAATATACAGGTGTATGGTTTGAATGTTCGATGTTCAGAACAATAATAATAATTCAGTAGAGAATGAAGTAATGGTGTTCTGACCAGAGAATGAAGTCACCCTCTGTCTGTGTGTTTTAATCTGAGCTTCTTTTTTTATTTATTTGACAACAAACAGGAAATCTGGAAATATTAAATAAAGATAATATGGCAGAGTATTAAACTAGGCTCTCTATAAAACTGCTGTAAACAGTGAGTAGTGATGTGATATTAAATTATTTTGTAGTGGGAACATTATTTGTTTAGGGAAATTGTTTTTCGAAATACATTTCTGCTGAAATCAGATCAAATCAACTGGGTTAGAGCAAATAAACAAAGCTGCACAAACACACGTTGGCCAGGAGATGGCAGTGTAATGTATTACTGAAGGCTACTCTGTCAGTAAACAGTAGAAGAACAGAAAAAGAGAGCAGAAAAAGAACAATAACAAAAAAGGGGATGCTGATCGAGCAACTTTGAACACAAAATGGAGAGAAGACTTAGACAACCTAGAATTATTCTTTCATGTCAGCTCATGTTGACCGGCAGACAGAAACATCCGATCAGTCATGTGACTTAAATGTTCACTACATCAGAACTCAGAAAAAGCGGTTCCATCTACCGTTTAGCCCATTAACTAAGTTTCAAAAATCACCTCAAGCAAACATAATAATTTTTGTTACGTTGAATTTTGGTGTTTCCATCAAGCTTTTCTCATGCATATCGTCAAAATGCGTATAGAAATTAGTTAATGGAAACACCACTAATAAGGCAAAAAAATGTTGCAAGTCAACAAATGGATTATGCAACTTTTATGTTAATGCTGGACATGGTAAAGCCTACTGGCTGTTGGGAATATCATCAAAAATATTCCATACAACTAAATTAACAATGTATCAACTGACCATTCATCTAAAAACATGCATGGCCTCTGACATCCCCCATGTCCTGAAAATGTCAGCATACATATCGCAATTCATGAACTTTGACCTTTCAGATTTACAACACCCAAGGTCATGAAAACTAATCATCTCATCTGTAACACAATACATGGGAAGGCACCAAAAAGGAACAGTAGTTACAAATTGAGATGAACCAACAGAGACATCTGCAGTGTTGGCTATGGTTTCTTTGAACATAAAGAGAAATCACATAGTGAAAAACAGACTGAACCAGCTATCTGCTACTAATTAGTCTATAGTTTCAGCTCATTTATTTACATTTTCACACATTTTCATATAATATAACCAGAATTTTCCTTTCTACAAATGTACCCAAAAGGTGTTGCCTTCCCTGCTCCAGTTTATAACAGTTTACTGTTACGATGACGACAAAATGTTTCTGTTAATAAAAGATAAGATCAACATGTAAATGTGCTGCTCATTATATGCCGATCCCTATACGAGAGTGTTAAAAAACTGCTTGTGCTATAAATTGCCTTTTTATTTAAATTTATAGGCCCGTTGTTGTATCTTTAATCCAATTATCACCTTTTTTAATTCGCAAATAAACTGATAAATAGTTAAAGCCTAAACATAGTCTAACGCTCTCTTTTCTTAAATAAAAAGCAAAATAATGAGCTCACCGAGGACACCGAGGACCAGCTAAGGGCTGAGAGCTGGGAAGTAAGAAGGTGAGATTATTTCACCAGGTGCTTCTCTTTTATATCTTCATGTCAAAATATCTAATTTACTCAGTTGTTTGCTGCTTTCCATTTATCTTTGTTTCTATTTTGCCATTTGGCATGGACATTGAAATCCTATTAATCCAGTCATCATCAAACTGATCTTTCCGCAGATTTGATTAACACAAGCATAAATGTCATATAGCTGTGTGTTTGTGTGTGTACCATTGCAGATGAAGCCTGTGCCACCAGCTTTACGTCAACACTGTTGCAATCCAAACACTTTCCTTGCCCCTCTGTGGCTGTTTCTCCCTCTACAAATTGTTGTTTTTTCCTCCTTGTAGCCCCCATTAGGATGATAGATGAGAAGAGATGCAGAGGGGATGGTTAATCTTTCAGGGAGAGAAGGACCAGAGAGAAGAGGGAGGTGGAGAGCAGCATGCTATGTACATAAATAAACAGGATGTTGGGATTTAGCAGGAAAATGTGTGGAGGGAAGAAAGATCACGCCGATCACAGACAGAGAGAAAGAAAGAGTAGGGGACAATAAAGAGTGGGCCTGAGTGAAGAGATGGAAAGTGATTGAAACAGAACAACGTGGGTAACAGATGGAATGAAAAGCAGAGCAGGATGGAGGAAGAGAAGACTGGGATATATAACGAGAGGGAGACGGAGAGCAGCGGGATCCTGGTGGGCGAGGGGAGGGGATTCTGGAGGGCTATATTGAGCTCAGTTTCTCCACAGGAGCTGCTTAATGAGCACAGAGTTTGTAAGTAATTATTGGTTATCAACCTGATAATAGTCATTGCTCCATTTTGTGTAGCAGTTTCCACATACTTATACAATTATGGCAATTATTAACGAAGCGCCGTCTCTGCGTCGCTGGTTTGCATTTCAAACATATGCAATGTGGCCAGACCGGGCCTTCAGCTCTGTGTTGTGTAATACAGTTCCCAGGGAGGGGCGAGAAAATTAAGCGCTGCATTCTTCTGAGCAACAATGAGGAGCCAATTTAGTTTTCAAAACAAATCCAAGAATATCATTTAGAGAAGTTGGAAAGCAGACTGTGGATCGCAACCTCGCTAGCTTTAGCAGCTGCTAAATTTGCTCACGCAGTCATTTCGGGATGCGCCAAATTTAGATCAAACCGTTGGAAAAATGGTCAGAATTGAGTGTTCGCACGCTGCAGGGAGGGTTAGGGAGGAAAGAGAGGAGGAAGAGGAAGAGTGATAGGGGAGCTGAGTGTGCACGGCAGCCTCCACTGTGCAGGGAAGTCATCCATTTTAAGGGCTGCAGCAGAGTACCTGCTAGCTTTTCATTAGCAGGTGAGACGCAGCGATAGGATCTGAGGATGCGGACGGATGGCCGACCAGACAGACAGATGGCTCTCCGCTCCATTACCCAGGGACACAGAGCTGCAGTGGACACATCATACTCTCCACTCCACACACACACTGGATTGTAGGCAGACAAAAGGAAAGAGCCCTTGACTCTTTTAAGAGAATAAAAGAGGCAGAAAAGCATGTAGAGGATGCATGGGGTGATCTACAAATCTGCAAAGAGCTGAACAAGAGATGTGAACACACTGACAGTGTAGCCTCGGGATTTATCGCCTGAACAATGCCCTGAGTTTTTTTGAATGAAATGTGTCTCTTTAAATAATAAAGCTTGCTTTTTCCCCTCTCTTTTGGAAGTATTGGATTTAAATTTGAGATGAGTGCTGCGAGCGAAAAGAGACACGATCGCTGTTCAGCTGAAAAAAAGCAAAGAAGTCAGCGGTTACTTTTCCACACTGTGTTTGATTCAGTCATCAATTACAGCAGCAGCAGTCGTGATAAATAAAAGTCAACAACTGACTAACTGCAAAGCCCCGTCGCTGGCACTCACCCAGCACAGACTGCAACATATTGAGTTATAAAACCTACAGTATCTGCCTGTCTGTATACACACATCATTGATCTCTATAAGTTCTTCTTCAAAGTCTACACATTTGATCAAAGGTAGTGGAGGGAGGGGGGTGGCATTTTTCCAAAGTGAAAAGACCAGCGATACACCTGAGGAAGAATAGAAGGGGAGGGCGCCTCTTCTGCCGCGACAGATCTGGATCAAAAGTACCTATTGCAGAATCAAAGTCAGCGCCATCAATATTTCATCACAGGAGAACCTGCCGGTCCTCCACACCCCCTCCTGCAACCTTTGCTTTTTATATCTTTTCCTTGGCTACTATTTTTGTGGGCTACAGGCCTCCTCAAGAACAATTGCTTTCTCCCAGACTCTGCCATGATTATAAAATACTCCCAGTGGCAAACAAAGAGCTGAAACTCTGAAAGGAGTAGTCCCACAGTAACAAGATCTCCATCCTAAAAGTCAGAATAGGTCGTTTGTCAACACCACACAAAACGACCCATACGAGCACACACGTCATTATACATACACGTATAGCTTAGCAAAAAAGGCTGCAGTTTCATTGAATTTAGGCTACAAAACCATTGACAGGTTACCGGCAATAAACCCCCTAGTAAGGCCTTCTAAAATACAGTTTAAACAGTAAAGAAATGTACAGAAAAAGGCCGGAGTTACAAAAGGTTTATCACTTTAAGCACAAATACAGTCTTGTTCAGTTTTCTGTTGAATATGTGAAATACGATTATCAAAATAATGCATTCTGCTCTATTTACATCTTAGAGAAAGCCCAAACTTTTTGCAGTTCAAGGTGTCCTGCTCTCTATTATAACGGTGGTCTATTGGGAAATGCTTTTGGCAATACTGCATGTGGCCAAAAAATTGTCTGCAAGGCTGTGCAGTGGCACTGTATCCAGTTTACGATACATCTTACTTTAGCATGTTAGCATGTAAATATTTGCTAAACATTTCCTAAGCACATGGTGCAGCATTGTATTATTACCTCCGCCAAGGAGGTCATGTATAAAGATATGCTGTTTTTTTATGTTGCAAAATAATTGTAAAGAAAAGCCAACAAAAGGTTCCCAATAATGACCTATCCGTGTACGCTCAACTCAACTTCATTACAGCAATAACTATAAAAAGGGCAGACCCACCTTTACTTGAACTGAAAAAAACATACAGCCATTGTTGGCCTAAAAAGTGGCCTATACTTTAATAACCAAACCTCCATCATAAAGCCCATTAAATTGGCAGCAGTCTCCAGGTTCAGTCTAATTAGGGCCAAACGGTACTGACAGATCTAGCTGTTCAGCATGGGAAACTCTCTGAGCACAGAATAAATTTAATTTTGTGTCGGCATACACAAAAGATTAAAACTTACGAGAAATCTATGCAAATAAAACTCTAACAAGTTAAAAGAACTTTCGCGAGACAGTATGTCATATTCATGAATACAACCCCAATGTGTCAGAATTTGGATTTCTCTCCAATCCCAAAACAGGGAGGCAGTAACATTCACGCTGTGCAGAAACTAGGCTACACTGTGCTTAACATGGCACCACACCGACTAATACAGGAAGAGGTTAAGTTAATGCTCGGGAGAGAGGGAGAAAGTGGGGGAGAGTTTCCCCCCACGCAACAGCATTAAGGGAGGGGAGGGAAATGAAACTTTGCATTATTTTTAGAAGGAAATTATGTCTGTGCATCTCAGTAATTATAAAGCAATTCAGAACTGACTGATAGGCCTCCGGTGGACTTTTTTTCCCCCTCCCTACTCTCGCAGCCTTATCTTTTCCCACCACAACCGCACAGACTCCTACATGCATTTTAATATGGTAATTATCGAGTGAATTCTAAACATTAACCAAAAGGAAAAGCTGGTGAAAGCATTTAAAATGGGACTCAGCCACCAGTTCCCTATATCAACACAATTCGTGCTTCTCCCGCTTTCTGATTAGGAGGATTTATTCAGGGTATTTATAGCCCCTCTCTCTTTTGTGTCTGCTGGCAGGCGTGCTATTTACAGTATTTTGCTGCCGTCATTTGGCTGATTTGCAAATGTGATAAACTTAGTCAATGAATGAGGGAGCTTATTGTTAAAAAAATGATATCATTGTTTAGTATGGGAGAGCACCGGCCAGTCTCAACTATGTATTCATTCCACAGACTCCATACATTGTTGTACATTACAATGAAGAATACTCTTGGAAAGCTGAGTTTGCGGATTGTTATTTGCTTTTAGACTACACCTCAGCCAGGGGAAAGAAAAAAAAAGTCTTGTTTGACAACCTTGGTCCCAAAGTTGTTTTTTGCCAGCTAAAATAAATGGATACAGCAGGAGAGAGAAAGAGTGAGAGGGGGAGGCGAGGACCTCCCTACGGACTCCTCTATCTCCAGGCAAGTTTTTCTCTTGTTTGATGGAGCTCAACAGACGAGAGTTTTCTCACTGAGGCAAAGTTAAGGGGAAGCTGCAACTGCGGTGCCATGGCTGAAAACATCTTTGCTCACAACCAAAAATCGGTTGCAGGGGAAGAGAAACCAAAGTTTCTCCTTCTCTGCTTTGTTTAAGAGGTCATAGAGGCCAATAGATCCATTTGTTTCATGTTTATGTTGGAGTGGGTTGGACCGAGGTACTGTTTAGTTTTTAAAAAGCGATCTCTCACTGGAGCACACGTCTGCTGTCAGTCTCCCTCTCACTCTACTCTCAGTGATGGTATCCAGTTATTCCAGTAGGAGAAAGCTAGAGTGGTATTGTAGCAGATGCATTTTTAATAAAGTCTAACATATTCTACACTCTGTAGCTTGTAGTTTGGGTGAGTAAATGTCAGGGCTGTCCTGTATCACAGTCTGAAGTCAAGTCAGTGTTGAGTTTTCTGAGGTGTGACGTCTCGTCTTCCTTTGTTTTCTTTTAGAAAACTAGGGATGTCATGATAGCAGAAATTTAGCTGTCAATATCAGTGAGATTCCATGACTCTTAATACCCAATCTGATATCTCCGTAAAAAACAAACAAAACAATAAATATGACTTTACTCACTGCCAGAAACAATTTGACAACCCGAGATGACAATAAACTACAATGTGCCAGAGATTATACAAAATACTCAAATCATCTATGGTGGTCAGGAAGAATTCATACAATCTTAGTTACATCTCCAACTCTCATCCTTCTGTCAGTTTCTCTTTGACCTCTAATCCACCAAGGCAGTGCGAGGGCCTATAGAACAAGTGCCTAATCTCTCAGCTCGGAAAACTGTCGGCACCAACTCTTTGCTGTTGTCAAACTAAGAACAATATGTGTCAGGGGCTTTGGGCAGGATTATAATGAGCAACAAAACCAACTGAAGCGTTTATTTATACTTTAATTTAATTTGAACTGCAATATAAATGGCCGCACAGCGTTAATGGGCTAGCGCTAATGGGCTAGCGTTAATAGGCTAGCGTTAATAGGCTAACGTTAGCTTGCAACAACGGCTAACAACAACATCCTACGTTCAGTGTTAACAAGAACGTAATTGTCGTCCAAATCGATCAAACCGAGCAGCACAAATGTGTTGTACCTGTCGTGTTTGAATGCCAATGTAGGCTCACAAACCAATGAGTACTGTACAACAGACGGTGTAGTCCGCCATTGTTGTTATCATTAAAGCAGAGACGCATACATACCTTTACGGTGATGTAATGGCGTGGCTCTCTAGCGTTGAAAAAGCAAACAGGTTCTTAGAAGGTTTGCAAGTTGAACCAACTGTAACTAGCACTTTCACAGCCCAGCACGGGAACTAGGTTAGCGTTTGTCGAAAAGGGGTAGGAGTGTCTGCACGTGGAGGGCTTTGCACACGGGGCAGGTGAGCAGTGGGAGCTCCATGCACTGGGCATCCCCGGGCCGCTACAGTGATGACGTGTGATTCTCAACTGGTGGATCGGGACCCAAAAGTGGGTCGCGAAACCGTTTTCAGTCGGTCGTGGGCCTTTACCTGGGCAAAAAAATCTAAGATAT
Organism: Serranus cabrilla; assembly: GCA_903364295.1. Classification (NCBI taxonomy): domain Eukaryota; kingdom Metazoa; phylum Chordata; class Actinopteri; order Perciformes; family Serranidae; genus Serranus; species Serranus cabrilla. The sequence continues at coordinate 2,754,542 of CAFUXE010000011.1, read as the reverse complement.
GTTGTGTTATCTAAGATGCACTTTTTGTTTTTTTTTAAATTAGAATGCTGCTTATTTAGTGTAAAAGGGAATATTTCCATCTCTAGCATCACCAGGCTGCTGGTTTATCATTAAACTTTTGTTGTGTTGGCATACTGTTATTCTGTACTATCCCAGGTTCAATCTGCACCATCTTTTCATTACATACATTTTAGAAGTTGAGAATTTTCCTCAATTTTGGGTCGCGGCTTGTCATTACGGGGTGATGGTTGGTCCCAAAGCCAGACCAGTTGACAACCACTGCCCTACAGTACCTTCAGCAATGTAAAAAAAACAAACAAAACAAAAAAAAACAACTAACATCACATTTCAGACTTTAGGAATCGATTGGGACCTCAGCTCTCATGAAATCCCTGTAGAAACACAGTGAGGCGTCTCCCAACTGATGGAACAGAAACACTGAATCCACGCTCAGATCGATGTCTTATCTGATCTATTGCCTGCTGTTACCAAAATGTGTCTGTGACATCAGCTCACACACTCATGAGATCAGAGCACACTATCAGTCCAGTAATGGCCAGGCTCCACAGACTACAGCTCCTTTTTATTCTGGGTTTTTGAAGACAGCATAGTATGATTGGTCTGAGGCCAATGTTTGCTATAACTCTTAATATTACCTTTAATATGATTTTGTAAGAAGTCTGGTCCTTCCATTAGGATTTGATCCAGATGGCTAATATAGCCTCATGAGTACATCTTAGCTTTGTGATTTCATTATGTTGTGCTGCCTAGCAGGTGCTGTAGCCTTACTCTTCACAGTTTTATTCCGCCTGTATATATATCTATGATTCCCACGCATGATTTGTCCTTTCTTCCGTCCCCTTTCTCCGTCTCCTCTCTATCTCTTCCTCCCTCCTGGGTTAGCTTTGCAGCCTAGCCTGTGGGCCCAGGGATGTTGTATTAATTAACTCGCCTCACTGCACTCTCATCAAGCTGCCGGTAAATGGCCCCGCTCCAAGTTTCCCTCCCGGAGCGCACCAAGATGGCAGCATCCGTAAACAACTTCAAATTTACGGTACTGCAGTCACAGCGGCGAGGCCCCTGCTAGTCCTTACACTGAGGGAAGGCAGGCTGGAGCGTGCAATTCAAACAGAACCCGCTCTGCACGCTGCTGTGTGGTTTAATATGTAAATGCATTTCCGTTAGACTCAAACTGCCATCGCAGTCATCTATTTTTCCTCTACCTCTCTGACGTCTGTGATTTGCAATTGCTGCTCGGAACAAAGTGCAATCTTTTTTAATGTGCACTGCAGTACGCAGTGTGCCTATTGCTCAGCGGTGGAGCAGTCATAAACAACTTTGTATACCATTTACGTGGCATGATTAAAATGGGTGCAAATCTTTGTCAATATTAACATGGTTTGACAAGCAGCCATGCAAATGACTCTGCTCCTCAGAGAGTGTGCAGACTGTAATGAGGTAAATTCTACAGTGAGTTTCTGTAGCATTGGAGCTGAGCTGCTGAGGAAACTCAAGGTGGGTAAATAAAACCCACAATCCCAGAGGATTGTGGAGCCCTACTTTAGCTTTGAATGCCCAGCACACATAATTCTAATCAGAATGGACATTTTAACAAATTGGTTTGTTAAAAAAAGCTAGCAATAAAACTATTGCTTTCAACCATATTTATATCGGTATAAATGATGAATTATATGATGGTTTAATGTAACTTTTTCCTTTCCTAGTTGCGCAAAACACAAAAAAAGCTTGTCAAAACAAAATATTACACGTCGAAATATCCATCCACACCAGTAAATTAATCATACATATTTAAAACAGAAATCAAAACATCTATTTTTGGGGAAAAAAAACAAATGATTATGTTTTACGTACCATGATGGATGGATTACTGAAGAGCCTGAATGAGCACAGGCCTCAGGGCTCAGGAGGTCCAGGTAACTTCTCTTTATCTCCATAAACTGAACCAACAGCAGCCCCTGAGAGTTCTGCTTTACCTGCTGAACAGGGTCCGGTCCGCTCTACCTGAGAGACGCAAAAGAGACACAACACAAAGGACTGCAAAAAGCTACAAAAGGATCACAAAGAGTCAAACACGACAACAAGAGAATGGCGTGACGCAAAAATGACCAAAGTGATAAAAAATGACTACAAAGAGAGCAAAAGCAACCGGAAGGAAACTACACAGGTGCAAAACAACAAAAGCAACTTTGAACTATAATGATAGGCTATAAACATAGAAACAGACAAAAAGAGATGCAAAATGACTACAAACTAATGCAAAACAACCACAAACAGACAAAAACCCAAAACGATTACAAAGACATTGATGTGTATGTAGTTCTTACCCCTTTCTGCTACGAGACAGTTGGGGGCCTTTCATGTGTCTGCGTCCATGTTTGTGCTGCTGTTGGAACAACTCCCTTTCAAGGTTAAGGATCTCAAATGCAGCATCCTCACACTGAATACAGGAGCATCTAAGTGAAATGCAATAAGCTAAGAAAACGAGTGTGAGTCATGCTTCCAACAGTGCAACACAGCAGCTCTTCATTCTGAAGGCCAAGCACAGAAATACACCACCCGAGCATCATCCATAAACAATGATCTGAGGGTTTTTTTTTTCCTGTGGACATAGCTTCTGTCTGTTTTCTTTCTCGGAGGCAGCAGTGGGGCAAAAATAGCCCTCACAGAGACACACCCAGAAGAGAGTCATATCAAACATCATTATTCCCTGGGTAAATATTGTGAAGAGATCTCATCTCCACTGGCTGCAGAGGAAATGAGGGACGAGGCACTATTCCTGGTGCGCTCTGGTCAACCTTAAATCAGGCCTTATTACGGGAGAACAGACGCTGTTGAAGCAGGCAGCAGCTACTTCACCCTCTGCCTCGCACACATGAAAACACAGTGATGCAAAGCACACATCACATAAATGTATGGGCACATCATAAACATTCAAAATGCATCCATATGTGCTACACATGGAGACGGAGGAGGGGGACAAACAGAGTCATGCTGTGCTTTCAATGCACATAGGGGAGTGATGCATCTGCTACTAGTGTCCAAAAAGTCTCAGTCATCATCATGCATGCTACTGTTTTGCGGCAAAAATAAAATTTTAAAGACTTGACAACATACTAGCAAAAGAAATGGAAGGACATTAGCTTAGCTTGCCAAAGTCAAAGACAAAATTCCACTGCAGTAGTTACCTGATATAAGCATGCAACATAAGGTGCATTGGCCACCATTGCCCTTCATGCCATTGCCTGCAGTTGTTGTGCGAGTGATAGAAAACGGCCAGAACTGCAGCAACTCGACATTCATGTTAAATCCAGCTCCAGCTGCTGCACACCAAGAGTGTGATTCTCCTTACCTGAGAGCATGAGTACAGTGACAGGTTTCAAACATTATTATTGAGAAGAAAACAAATGGTAGGACAAAAAGTTATATAGTAGGTAACAACATGACTCAGTTTTCACAGCAAAGCTAGCTTAAAATCCACCTCACTGACTCTGCCTTGTTGGATTAATGCCTTCTCTTAATTTTTTTTTAAGGGGTTGTCCAATGGATATGCAGCTGTAACAAGTGTTTGCACAAAGGAGTTCCTCAAGGATCTGTAATGGGTCCTTTACAACATCTGGTTTAAGGTGTAGCCAATAATTTATAATCTTAATATTATAACTGGCATTCTTTAATAAATTTGTATTGTACTGAGTCTACTACTGCATGCTGATCAAAGAAACTTGTCTGTCAATGTATTAACTGACAAATTCAAGGTGAAGCTGCACTTCACACTAAAACACTATCTATCACTATACAGTTTTTAAAATATTTTTCTGGGGTTTGGCTTACAATTTGTACACATCTGTAAATGGGGCCCTTGCTGATCATATATGCCCAAAATGTAAATTACACATCAGCCCCATATTCTATCCCTATCTCCCTATATTAAAATGAATATGGTAGTTTACAAAAAAGTTAGGCACCATTTTTCATGTGTCCAACAACATGAGTGATCACAGAGCCTGCAGAAGCCCCTGTACTGTCGAACCTGTTTCAGTGCAAAATTACTTGGTTAGCTTCAGGAAAAAATGTGGTTGTGGTTAAATTAACAATGTTACATGACACATATTAGTGAAGTACATAACAGGTTAACATGAGACAGAATCAGCTCTAATCAGGGCCATGAACAGCAGCCTTCTGTGGGAAAGTCCTGTGTTAATTTGACCTTCCCCCTGCATGGACTTTGTCGCTCTTTATACTGTATCACCTGAAATCCTGCCTCACAGCTCATGATTACATGGGTTATATACGAATTAAAGTGCTTTTTTTTTTTCAGCTACAGCTTTCAAACAGTGAATGTTGCATCTGACCTTGATTTAAATTTTAAACTAGAAATAACTGGGTTAAATAATAAGCTGACCTGAGCTATTTACAACCAAAGTCGTCCCAAGTTCAACAATCTGACAGTGAAAAATACTGTTTTTCTCCCTTATTTGTTCCATCAATACTTTCATAAAGCTTAATAGAACCAACTGTTGCACACAACAGTTGCTCTCTTATTACACCATTTTTTTCAAATCTATAATAAACCTGTCTGTCAGTTGTGTATCTTTTGACCAGCAGGGGCCCCGAGTGCACACTCCCAGCCTGGAGAAATGAACCCATTCTCAAAAACTATTGGCCGAAAAGCCTTGCTGCCTCAAGAAAAGCCTCATTTGCCCATCACTAAAGAACAAGACTTGTCAATAGCAATCAGTGGCAGAGCAGGCTCTGTCCCTGAGACGGGGGCTGGAGCCCTCAGTAGTTTCCTTCAAGCCGAAACTCATCTTTGATTTCCAAAGTCAACAGGCAGAGGCATAGATTTCCTCTCTCTCCTCAGACTATTGGCGGGAGCTGGAAAAAGGAGAGGGAGACAGGGGAAGAAGCTATATTTTGTTGATTGCCGTCCTTGTGCCGGCGGCTTGCCACAACCGCTGTTCTAGGGGCTTGTTTTGCGTGGGGGTTGAGAGAGAGATTTTTCCGTGGCACTGCAAAATGAGAAATGACACGGTTTCCCCAAACATGGCGCCTCATCGGCCTGTTATGGATTAGTTAAGGCTGTTATTCTAATCTGCACCCCTTTTCTTCACTGCCTCATTATGGAGCGGAGGTGCCAAGGCCTCATAGGGAGAATAACATGGAGCACTGTTAGGAGTCGTTAAGGAAGATAGATGATGCCTTGTTGATGGAAGTCAGTGCTGATGTGACGGGGCTGCAGGAAAGCCAAGCTCCAACCATTTGTGATGTAAGAACTTAAATCCAATCACTGAACATGTTTGACCGTGGACTGCAAGAAATAGGAAGACAGCAGAACAAGGTCGTATACTGAGCAGAATGTCTTTGATGTCTGAAAAATGGAAATATGATGCAAAAGAGAAGCATTCAGCATTGTATACTACAGTGTGAAAGCCGCATGGCGTTTCCGTCAGTGGCGGCGGGGATAGAGGGACATTTCTGTGTGTGGTGAATTTTTAAAAAGGGGCTTATTTCCTTTGACCTTCACCATTTAATTAATTTCAAGCCGGTCAAAAATGCTACTTTAACTCCATTTCACTGTTTTCAACTTTGCAATTGACTCATTTGAATCCATGCGCAATCAACAAGGGCCACTGATCACCACTTATCCTCTTAAATAGACAGGTGCAACACGTCTAACCCGTCGAAACCGCTTGTTAAACAGAATATTTCAGGAAGTGCTTAATGGAAGAACCTCACACAAAGAGAAGGTACTTGTGAATTTATCTGTGAATTATCCGTGACACCGGGCCATTAAAGGGATCATATACAAGTCACATAAAAGGACCACTATTCATCCACTCCACCCCAATCAGCTTAAAGGCCTTTCATTTAAAATGCTCGAGAGCGTTTCATCCGTGGATAACAGACCATGTTCTACAGAGGACAAACACTCTGTGAACTGCATCAGAGAATGAGATGAATGACAAATACATCTTAACCTGGAGGGTGTAACACTGGGCTTTGTGTGCTTGTAATGTCAAGGAGTACACAAACAAGCCCCTTGGTAACAGGAAGTCGAGCTAGATGGCGCCTGGTTTACTGGAAAGTCTGATTCACCGGATGAAGACAGTTGGGATAAGATTGGCGGGCTTTTTTTTAGGGACCCTCCTCTGCTTCTGCTGTCTATTTACAGGGGCACCGCGGCTACAACCGGGGCTCTGCACCACCCATGACGACTTTATTTGGTTTAAAGAACCAGCATTTTTCCACCTTATCTCAGAATGATAATGGGGGCAAGATTTCTGGCAACTAGCAGAGGGGGAAAATTCAGAACAAAATAATAGTAATAGAGTTTAAAAAAAACTTTTGGGTACTGATAGTAAATTAAGACTCTATAGCAAGCTTATAATGTTCACTCTGTACTGAAAAATCTATCTCAGATCGAGTTTAAACAGATGTTAAAGGTTTGCACATGGACACACACCCTGACTCCCTCTGTGATGGTGATGGTTTGTCCATCATTGTAATTACAATAATTACTTCACTTTAAACTCTACAGCGTTTTGTGCTTACTTCAAAGTGTTTTGTTGACAATTTCCATCACACTGACAAAAATGGGACTTCAGGTTGGTTAAAATACACAAAATATTAATTATAGCTGCAGGGTGACAGTAGCCAAGAACCAAAACACATCTAACATTTCTATGATGCAACAAGGTTTTTTCAGTCTCGACAAGTTAGCTGTGCAAGCAGATTTCCTCACTCTGTGTTTGCGAGTTGGAACCTACATTCTTTTAATTTAATCCAACCAAATTCTGGCCCAGACATTAATAAAATGTAGCAACTGTGTTATGCAATACAGGACTGAAACTAGGGAAATTATGCACCTCAGGATGTTTAATTGTTTAAGAGTGACTGTGGTGGAGTGGCGATTCACCCCTAAATGAATAAATCTGCATGCAAAAAAATTGTGATTCATTCGCAAAATGAAATGTAGTGTATGTTACAATATAGTCGTGAGAAGTTCTGAGGAGAAGTTAGCTGTGAAACCAAATTGACAGGTAAAAGACATTTTATGGGGGCATATAAAACTATTTCAAGTCTGCTCTCACCAAAGTGGTGCTAAAACACCACGTCATCAGAGAAAAATGCTGTACTGGAGTACAGGAAAGAAAAAAAAACTTCAATAAAATATCAATTGATGAATATTGTAAATGCCATAGAAATCTAACCCACCTCCATCCTGTTTGTTATGACTTCAATGTTATAAGCCTACAATAGTTTGGTTTTATTACTTTTAATTGCCTCATGCTTGACCTAGAAAAGAGCAGCTCACATTCAAGTGATCCCAGATGTTTATTAAGCTTTCAGTGCATACCAGTCTCATATAGAAACCCTGGGAAGGAATTTGTGGTACGTGAACTGCTGATGTTCCAACTTCTGCACATTTGTTGCTTTTGTGTTCTAAAGTACAAACATCTTGTCATTAACGAACTCTTATTACCCCGTTTATCCGCGCATGAATACAACCTCTCAACATCCACAATAGGAGGAAACCATGAGATGAAGGAGGCTTTGTGCTTCAATTACACTGTGAAATCTGAACAGGAGGGTAGGTGCAAATTATAAATGAGCGTAATAGAAAAGCTGGTGGGCCATAAATCACATCAGCATTCAGACCATATGCAAATATGTTTACGTGCTCCTGCTGACATCAGCAGCTCTGGACAAAATGTACGAGCATGTTTTATTTATTTCCTGTCCCCTTACATACCACGCTACAGTATGTTAGGATTCACAAGTGCAGGGGGGCAGTTATGAGGGTGGGAGCAGTCAGTGGGTGGCATGATAATGGAGGGACCATCTGTGTGACCCCATAACACAGACAGAAATGTAGGGTAAAGAGAAAGTGTATAGAGGACACAGTGCTGCAGCTTAAATCGCAGCGCACTGACAACGTGGGAGCTGCAGATCAAAGCTACATCACCTTACAGCTACTGTACATCAAGGGCTACAGGATGCTTTTTTATACCCTAGACATTTTACCAATATGCAAAAAATCCTCAACCACTCAGACAGGTTACCCACAAACTGGGGATTCAGGGGGTGCTTCTACATTTGGCAGGGAAGAGCTATTGTTGGCCAAAAAGAGTTAAAATGTTAGAATGGAGCCCCAAACCTTATTCTAAGCCTTACAATGAAGAGGAAACAGCCTAAAAAGTCTAAATTAGCTTGCCAACATTCCTAATAGACCATAATGAGCATTTGTTAATATGATTGTGAGAACGCAGTGAGTTCCCAGCTGTAAATGAGACACCGAAGAAATATCTCAGAAGATTTGGTATGGAAAGCTAGCCGAGCTCAGGGACTCAAAACTAGGTTGAAGTTGGCAAAAGAGAGGTTAAGGTGCCAGGCTGTTGACTTAATTAAGCTACAATGTACATTTTAGTTGACCAATTTTTTTTTTTCAATGCTGAACATAAGCTACACATTTTTAAAATTGAAGAATACACCAACGATAAATGAGAATTAATATTTTGTGTAATTTTTCTGTCACTGCAGATGGCCTGTAGATAGCGGATGGTTGTGGGGAAACCTGAACACACTTAATTGCAAGTAAAAGTGTGTGAACTAGGATGTAAAAACAAACAAAATGTTTTAGATATAGTATTAAAAGTAAAAGGATAGAGTCAAAATAGTTAACAATAAAAAATAACTTTTTTTTTTCAATTATGAAGTGTAACAGAAATGGTTGGAATTGTTACTTAAAGAGATAAACACTTGGAATAGTTTGCCACAAGTTATGGACAAACAGTTAAAAATGGTTAATGGATTATTGGTTGAAATATTTAGCAGTTAGCTTAAAGTTGTGGTTACACATTTGAAAGTCATTAACACAAACTTAAAATGGTTAGGTTAAAGTGACAGATAAACAGTCCAAATGGTTATCTAAAAGTAAAGGATAAACACAAAAAAAATTAGTTAGGCAGAATTGACTGATAAACAGTTAGAAATAAATCATGGATTAATGGTTTAGTTAGCAAAAACTAATGGGTCAGAATTTGCAGCTGTCATAAGTAACACAAACGTAACAGCTTAAAGTGACATAAAAGTTGCAAAGAATTGCTAAATAAACATGAAAAGTTTAAAGTGTTAGCTATTTCAGCTGTCAAGGTAAAGACCTGAAACAGCTAAAAGTAACAGTTAAAGGTTGAAATGGTAGCTAAAAGAAAGTTATTTTTTAATTGCCTACAAATAAATGGTCAAAATAAAGAGCTAAGTTATGTAAAAGTTAAGGCCAATGACAATGTTAGCTAAATGTATAATGCAGTTCAGATGCTGACCTAAACACTGCACTATTAATCATATAAAGTGATCTGTTATTATACAATAAAATGTCAAAGTAGCATCTGGTAGAAAATCAATGGTGTTGAATGAACACATTAAGGAGATGACAGTTTGTTGACAGCACTGTGGGAGAGGTCGGAAAGAAAAAGGAACCACTGCTGTCGACAGTCCAGATGGGGCCAAACCAAGGTAATTACTTTTTCTCACTTTAGGGTCTGGGTGAATTTTGATTTGATTTGTCATTCAGGATAAAATGGTTTCCTCTTCAGCTCATTTTTGTCGCTTGCACTCCAGTTTGTGATCTCAATGACTGCTTGTCCAAAGTGTTAAAAAAAAAAAAAAAAAAAAAAAAAGAAGTCAAAGGAAACCAACTGACTGGAAATCGTTTTCTTTACGTCAAATAACTGACAAGGAGTTAAAATCAACTTACACCAACTCATCTGTGATGGCCTTTAACTGTCCAAGTCTAATCCCATTTTAACTAGCAGCATGTAATCACAACATAAAGCCAGAGGATGACCAATCGTATGACACTTCTGCCACTTTCAACCGGGAGAGGAGCCTCAAACATGCCAGATAAGAACTAAACATGCTGTCACTCAGCCAAAGCCCCTCACATCAATATCAGTTTCCAGTAAAGGACAACAAACTAAAGAAGTGCCATGCAACCTTAACATTGACAAACAGGATGCTTTTAAACTGCAGAAACGACTCCTTTCATAGTAAAAACGGCTGTCAGGGAAGATTATTTCTGGTCTAACATGCAGGCTAATGGAACAGTAAATATCAGAGCCTCTGAAAGCTTTTTAAGCAGCGCACAGATTAGCCTCCTTATCTTCTGCTAGCCAAACAGAGTGCTAGAATGACTACATGATTGAACATGCCATAAATATTGTTTTCGTTAAACTGACTGACGTGCTGGAACTTTTTTCTTTTTTTTTTGCACACACACAGTGGCTGCTTTGAAGAAGCTTTCTTCAAATAAAGGCAGTGTGGTTTCTTCAGCGGCTCCATCTGCGTCCTTGCAATGCCCCTAAAATGACAGTCGGGCAGCGTGAGGTGGCTGCGCAGTAGGGAAGCGCACTTCAAAGCAGGCCATTTCATCTTCAGCGAGGCGGTCTGCCTCAAGTGGAGCATGAGATAAAAAAAAAAAATAAAAA
>CAFUXE010000011.1:2728060-2742632 GCA_903364295.1 Serranus cabrilla | reverse complement strand
CTTTTTTTTTTTTTTTTACGAAGCAAGACTATCTACAGACCAAACAACCAACAAATTTGATGCACTGTAATGCTAGTCCATAGGACAACAAATCAAGTTTTTCAACTGAAGGGAAACTCAAAAATTCAAAGGTTAATAACCCAAATGAAATTACCTTACATACTCCATAAAAAGAAAAAAGAAAAACGATATATATAATATCACACTTTCCGATGAAGTCCAAACTAGAACCAAAAGAAGTCTGCCAAATACTGAACATAAAAAAGGACTTATTTACATAGCTCAAAGCTCAGGAGTAATCCGTTCTATTCTTCAGACTAGTTTTTCTTAAGCTGCTGCCTTCGTTGGCTTGTCCTCGATCGTTCATACAAAGTATGTAAAAACCCTTATTGGTTGATATTAAGACAAAATCAGTCTAATGATATATCGTAGGTACACCACAAAAACACCATGAGCTCCGTCTGAAGGGAATCCTTAAGGAAGAACTGATTTTTTAATCCCCCATTTACCTTTTAAGATATCTCCGCGTTATAATTTTGCATGCACTTTTTCGAATAAACCTTTGTATTTTTGTCCGTTTCCAAATCAAATCGGAAAGCGAATTGCTAGTCATAACAACAAGGATGACGGGGCACCCACAGATGATTTTACAAATGAATACCAGCACTGCCATTGATTCTATAATCTAAAGATAATACAAAGATCTCAAAAGGTATCTTTTACATCATAAACCTCCCCAGAAATTTCAACCACTGCAAACTTTCCTGTAAAGTTCAAAAGCTCACAAGGTGTCATATGAAGATATTTCTCAAAGTATCCAAGTCAAAATATTTTGTTCCAGGTCCAGTAAAAAGTTTCTCCAAATTTTTCTTTTTATAAAAATAGATGCTTTTTAAACCCACATCAAAGAGGTTCTTAGCTCTTTGGCAAGGTACTGCTTTAAGAATTTTTTTTTTGTCTTTTATCCTTTAAGTTTACAATAAGCAACATTATGCAGCCAACCAATAACCAACTCATATTACAATGAACGGAATACTTACAAAATCAACAAAACTGCAAATAGTTCAAAATAAGTACTTGCTAACCACTGAAGGCATAACGCACCTAAGGCAAATCAGGACACAGAAAAATACAAAGAAAATCACTACACATAACCTTACAAGACTTACTGTTTCAAAGCAGATGTGCAACAAAATGACAAGAACCTAGAGTAACGTTTTAGATGGTCCATCTGTTAAAGACAGTAAGAGAAGTCACCATCACAGGCATTAAAACCTGCAGTATTTTTTTCCTGTTTTAAAGTATATTGAGAAGATTCAAAGCGTAGCAATGAAAAGAAAAAAAAAATCACATTGTTGGACGCTAATTTGTTTTTCTTCGTAACACTGATTTACAAAGCTGTTTTTACTAATGTAGAAAGTTACGGTCAATGCGCTTCCATTTTCTGTTTCCTTTTTCTGCTGAGTTTTCTAGAAACAATCTCAGTGGGTATTAGGCTTTGTGTGTTTTGTTGGTTTTGAACGAGACTTGCAGCACTCTGTCCCCGAGGCGATATCCATTCAAGCTGGCGATGGCCACGGCTGCCTCATCGTAGTTAGTCATGGTGACAAAACCAAATCCTTTGCATTTGTTTGTGTTGAAGTCGCGGATAACCTTGACATTTGTGACGGCACCAAATGGCCCAAACATCTGCCAAAGGATGCTCTCATCTGCGTCTGGAGCCAGGTTGTAGACGAAGATACACCAGCCAGTGCCAGCGTGCCCCGGGATGTTGATGCCAGCCAAGCTGGTCACCCCGTCAATGGCCATGGGGGAGAACCTGCTGTAAAAGACAAAAAGTAACATGGTTCAAGGCAAGAGCCAAAACGAGGACAAAATGGGCCTTTTTAGAAGACGAGACATTGTGCCAACAGGCCTAATAGAATCTGACAAGTCTCTACAGAGATCTGCTCTCACCAAGCTTCATCCTGAGCTGTGTTTACATGACAGTCAGAGTTAACGCCCTGCTTTCATTTCAGAAACCATCTGAACATAACTCTTTAGAAATTCAAATTATTCTTCGGTAGATAAATATTTTTTTTGCGTTTGGTATTTAGTTATAAAAGTCAGCCTTGTCAAAAAACCTGACTCCCACTGCCTAACCTGAACTTTCATAAAGTCTGTTTTGTAAATTGACTTGATGCCTCTTTAAAAGTGCCACATAAATCCAATCAAATGATTACTATTAAAGAAAGAAATGAGTTTGTCCTTTTTTACTGAGCAGCAAAATGTGCAGGACACACATGTTGAGATACATACACAAAGTTGGTAATTTAACAGAGTTAGAGATCATAGAGCCAGCATAACACACTTTTTAGAAACTGGAGCAGCTTTTTGAGCTCATCATGAGCCTGCATGACAGGATCAGAGATATTTAGTCATAAACACACGGGCAAATTGGGATGGTAAATAAGCACCATATTGAAGTTGGAGTTTGTGCCAAGGCTGGAATGAAAAGGCACGCAAAAGCCCTGGCTTTTGGTAAATGTGGTTTTGCAGTTTGAAGAAACAAAATTCCAAGTGCATGGAAAGCCTATGAATTATTGCAGCAGGTGTCACATAAGATTAGCTGCTCCAGTTGGCCTCTCAGGGAACATCCACCATGACAGGTGTGCTCCCAGCATCAAGGACACGCAGAGAGATTTGGCAACGAAGACGTCAGCCAACGAGCGGGGCAGAAGAGAAATCACAAGTCTATTGTCGCCGGTGATGGGCCTTTGAGCTTTCAGGGGATTGGACTTCAATCATACTTGAGGAAGGCATTCTTATAAAACTGAACTTAGACAAACTGGTATCCTGGCGAATCCTGAAAGACGTCTGACGCAACAAAGTTTAAAACAGGACAGGGCTGTCCATAATAGATCAAGGTACAAGTATGGAGCTCAAAATACAAGTATGCAATTTTGTGCAATAGCAAGTAAGACATTGTAAAATTGGGTCCTTTATGTAGACGAGCAGCGAAGACTTAAATCTAGACATGTTGTGACATTATGTCAAGATTAAAGCACTTCACGGCATCACTGTCACTGACCTTAGAGAGGGACATCAAATAATTACCATCTAAAAGTAGCTCAATGAACCTGTTCATATTTATCATATAGAACTGATCATAATGCATAAGTGTAGGTCAATATTACAGAAAGCCATCATCAGGTCACAATGCAAGACTTTCACTACATGATTATTGTTGCCAAAAGAATTCATGATATTTCTGCAATAAAAGACATACTTTACTGATCACTGAGGGGAAATCACATTTTTCCACAATGAAAACCTTTTATTTTCTTTTTCGGGCAAATTTTTTAATCTTATTCTAATCGAATAATCTTTTTTTTTTAATCCTCCTTCATTGTGAGTTTTGTCGCTATCTGGCAAATTACACTCAAAATACGAGTGAATGGAGGTGGAAAGAGAGCCCGTAACCATAACTATACAAAAATGTACGAGATAAAGCCCTGATAAAGAAATGTCACATGATTTTTTTTTTTGCTGATATACTTACATCAGCACATTGCCAATTTATGTGTGCCCAAAAAAAATCCAGCATCCAGCTGTGCTAAGCAAATCTTATTGTCCCAGGTCAGAGGGGCAGGTCACCTTTCATCTTGAGTAACACTCATCACTGTTTCTTCTCGTTTTGCTCTGGTATTCCCTCCCCTACTCATAAAACACATAAGTCCCTTTCTGCATTTTGCACACCCGCTAAATATTTACATTAACACTTGCTGTTAAGACAAACAGCCTGATTCACTCAAACCAACTGGATTATGTATATATTTGTAGAGGGGAGCACTAATGCATGCACACAAAAGCTTTTTCCTTTGATCAACAACCTCATATTGAATCAGTGCTACCTTATGCAGTGTTAACTACCTACGCAATGTTGCCAAGAGCTCATGCAGGGAGACATAAACAAGAAAAAAAAAAAAGGTATCCAATCACCTCCCTCATGTTAGCTCTGAATTTCCCTCAGGATCAATTAAAGCAGACTATGAAATACGTAAAAAAAGAAAAGAAAAAAAGAATCAATTTACCTTTTGACTCCATAGGCCATGTTCAGCAGATTGTCCAACCTAAAAAATACCAACACACACACAAACACATTAACTTCAATATAAAGAAAGCTTTTTATGAGATGAGTGATGCATTTTGACAGGATGACAGAGATGAGTAATATGTCTGATACCATAATAAAGTCAGTTATTTCATTCAAGGGAATCCCAAGACCAGCATGTCCTTATTAACCTGTTGACTGAACTTGTTTAGCATGATTCAACCTACACAATTGAGCCAACCAGAGACACTCTGTTCATATAGCAAGTGCGGGTTATGCTGAAAATATTGCAGTATTGTGCATATTTCACAGCGTAACAGCAAATTATAAAATTTCCACAAAATGTGATCAGTGGACTGATGGCAAACTCTTATGAATCAATTTCCATTTATGCCACAAAGTAGGCCAATTATCCAAAAAACTTTCAGACCATCCACTGGTTTATCTACCAGAGTATTGCTCATCTCATTTTCATATTTGTCAATCTGCTCAAACCCAATTGTGTCAGAGGCTTACGTCTGCAACAGGAGGAACACAGCAAAGTTGAAAATGTGAATATGGGGTGGAATTATTCTGTCCAGAGTATTGATGAGCTCCAACACAGAATATTTTCAAAATACTGCTGAGAGACAATTTAAATGCTAATTTCCAAAAGCCTCAGAGGGTCAGACTCAAAATCACTCGCAGTATTAACTAGGCTTGACTCTAATCAGATTTTTTTTTTTTTTTTTTTTGGTGTGCCCCTTTTACCTGAAGCGCTGTGCCTGCTGTGCGAGGGGTCCTGGGTACCTTCGATTGGGTGACTGATACAGCTGGGACAGCAGAGCCTGGCTGGTCTTCTGGCTCGGGTTGTTTGCAAACTTGACTGTAATGGGTTCGGTGGCACCAGGCGGCTTCTGACAGTTAAGACCCTTGATGGCCTCCTCAGCCTCAACTCGCCGATCAAAACGAATGAAGCCAACCCCTCTGGAAACGCCTGAGGAGAATACATTACCATGAGATTAGTCATGTGCAGAATTTCTCTTGAAAACCATGAAAACATTCAGTAATAATCTGCAGCCTGACTTCATGGCAAGAAGACAGTAAATCAGGGGTTAAAAAATACGTTTACTAGAGCAGATGTTTACATCATAAATTAAACAATTTATAATTTCCCATAAACAGTAATCTATTTTTAAATCATAATTGTTCAATCGAATAAAATGCAGTAAACTGCTGTGACAGTGCATCAGTGGCCTGTAATGCTACAGTTTTGATCATTAGAAGTGTGAATAGTTTTAACCAATAAAAAGGTTTGCTGTAGTAGACATTCAATTTGCAATTGACAAAAATTGAGAGGTATGTATGGCTAAAATATATTTGCATACCATAGAGTCGGGCTGGGAGACAAGATTAAATACATTGTCAAAACTGGTCTAATGTTAGTGTCTATATATTTATATCTTTCCAACGCAGTGTCAAAAAATACATACAAAACAAGGTCCGTATTGGACGCATCTTGATAATGATTGTTACCGAGAGGAGCTATTTGGTAACACAAAGTATAACAAACTATGCTTCACCATGTGGTTATTTCATGTGGACTTATTTATGAACCGACAGGTCCCATTTCTTAGTCAATAACTCAAAAAATCGAGTCCATTTCACTTGAATGTTTGACAAACATTGCAGATTTGGCAAAAGAAATGTGACCCACAACCAGAAATACTGTGAATACAAAAACATATACAAGAGGGAGAAGCACAAACATTAGTAGTAGAAAAGCTGTAAACATCAAAAAGCACAAGAGAAATATGAATAAACATGGGGGAGGTGAAAAGTGACTTTTTTTGACTGAGCACCAGCAACAAAATAAAGCTTTCCCCACCGTGAGAGAATAGTGGGCAGCAGGGAGACATGAGACCAAGACTGAAGATCGTGACATGCAAAGACGTCCCAAGACGGCAGAAAGAGGTGAGAAAAAAGTAAACAATGTTTATCTAAACATCACTGTAACTCAACCATTACTGACAAGATTAGTAGCATTAAACTGACTGCAGCTAGTAATTGTTGTATGAAGTTAGTGTTGATAGTTTGTGACATAAAATGTTGGTTAAGAACATTTTAGCACCTCCTCGTGATTACTTTGAATAATGCTGCAAGTGAAACGTACAATGCATTTCATTTGGGCTCTAGTAAATATACATTAACACAATAACAGAAATATATAAAACTAAATAGTTTAATACAGCATACAAGAAAATAGGTAGCATACTCTAAGGTATATGTCTATAGAATATACAATATAAAGAGCATTCTATAATACACTGAATAAACAGGGGCTGCAAAAGTAGGTATACAGTAACAATTATTCCAGTTTTATTATTAGATTTGTATAATCAATAAAATACTTTTTGTGCAAACATTCTGCTTTTCCATTGCTTTATATCTACTTCTGCAGCCCCTGTATATAAGATAAAATTCTATATACATTAGACAAGTGTGCACATCAGTTTTTCTTCCATTATCTACCTACTATATTTTTCAGTTGACTTTGCTAGCTATTTTGAATAACTTCACTGGTTAATATACTTTTTAAGTAACAGACAAATCTTTTACATTGATCCAACGATCATTCCTGACTTATTTACCTCTTACTGCCCTCTTGGTCTTGTGTCTTCCTGCTGCCTGCCAATCAGCCATGAGCTTCAGTATCTTTTCAAAGTCAAATAGGTCCATCGCACCACTACCTCAGGTTGCTTGAGGTATTCCTTCTTGTTGTGCATTGGTCATTGTGATTTTCTTGTGAAGAAGAGCATGATGCTTATAGTTTGTATATGCTTATTTTTTGTATGTATTTGTAGTATTAATTTTGGAGAGCATTTCCGTAATGTTCCTGCTTTTTTAGAGACGGAGCACTGAAAAAGGATAACAAAATTTGAGCACCTTTGTAGAAAGTGTTAGTATATTGGTTTGTGGGCAGTAGCCTGTCTGCTGTGGTTTTTGCTGACTGGTTTCCCCCTTTTTTTTTTACAGCTTGATCACAGATTGTGCCATTAATACGAATATAAAACTGAAGGCGAAAAAGTGGTTTTATGTTTGACAAATAAAGAACCATTTCCCACAATGCATGCCTGAAGGAATATCCTATGTTCCAGCAGCACATAGGGACAGAACCGTTGGGAAATGTCTCCGTGAAAGATTCTGTTTATTAGTGTTTCATAAGGGCTCTGCTTCCACATGACAGTTGAGAAATAGAGACTATAACTGCTCTAAATGCATTTCATTTCTTGCCATGAAACAGGCATTGCATGTACACCTTGGGGATGGGAAGAGAAGGGGGGGGGCAAGAGAAAGTAAGTGCAGGCAGAAGGGAGATTGGAAGGGAAAAGAAATTATGAAGCATTGAGTCCTGCTACTTAACACCCATTTCATATTCTATCCATCTATGCATATTTATGAACACCTCTAGTGGAAAATTGCATTTTTGGGGACCTCATCCCACCACCACCTCTGATGTATTTCTCAGGCCTGGCTGTGTCATTTTGTTCAGAAGTCACTGGGGGAAGGAGTAGAAGAAAAGAAGTAAAAAAAGAAAAAGGGAGGGGTGCAGGATGGCAGCTGTCATGTTCCACTCACCAGTCACCTGGTCCACCAGAATGCGTGAGGTAATGATGCGTCCATACTGAGAGAAGAGCTGCTCCAGTTCTTTCTGAGTCATGGTTTTTGGCAAGCCACTGACGTACAAATTTGCATCTCTGATGGAGGCGGAGCTTGGGCGCGCATAGGAAACCTAGAGACGGAGACAGTTCACATGACCATCAGTACACAACCGCCAGTTTAAGCACAAGCAAGTCATTTGTGATCAGGGTAGGCCATTTGTCATAATTGATGTTACATTTGTTCAAACTCATAGTTGTTTTCTTCACACACACTGATGCTATGGAGCCCACGTCACTGCATGTTTCACATATTGCATTTAAATCCCTATGCAAAATTTTTTTTGCACAATACTTCCAAGTTTTTTATGATGCTGTGAAATATAAAAATGGTATTGTTTTTCATAAAGTCACACAGTAAACAGAAATATCGATACTAATTTAGTAAATTGATGAATGCAGTGACATGTTGTTGGATGGAAACACAATTGCTAATGGAAGCATTACCAATACAGCACTTTAAGTGCTTTTTCAACTAAAATTGCTCAAATAAAAGCATGCATAATATGTATAACGTGACAAGAAAACTCGTATAAACATTATGTTTAGTGGACCAAATGTTGCAAATATTGATGTGAAGTCACATTCATTGCAATGATAGAATAAAAATGATAACAGGCCGAGATTAACTCCAGGTGGCATGACTAGGCTTAATTTTAAAATGTTTTAACTTGAAAGTTTTTGCTTAACTCAAAGCTGTGAGACTCCATGAATGTATAAACTAGAGGAAAAGGAGTCTGAACAAAATAAGAAAATGAGAGTTCCTGGTAAGTATTAAGAGCAGTCTAATTTGTAGCACACACACAGGCACACTCCCCACACACACACACAGCCGATGCCTGCTAC
Organism: Serranus cabrilla; assembly: GCA_903364295.1. Classification (NCBI taxonomy): domain Eukaryota; kingdom Metazoa; phylum Chordata; class Actinopteri; order Perciformes; family Serranidae; genus Serranus; species Serranus cabrilla. The sequence continues at coordinate 2,733,995 of CAFUXE010000011.1, read as the reverse complement.
AGCAAACATTTCTGCCGACACTGGTTGTTTGCGGTTAATAAACAGACTGAAAAAACACAGCACAATTAAATCCGTGCAAAGCAAAAATGTGCTTCCTGTTTGGTCCGACTCTGAACAGCCTGAAGACAAGAACCACGCTGATCTATCAGAGTGGACCAACACGGACAGATTTTTACAGAGCACTATGGTGAGGCAAAAGAAAAAGCAAATTACAAATTATATTTGGGAGTATTATGCAGTAAACCTCTTTTTCTCCCATTGCTATGCCAGGTTTTCTCCATTGTGATTGTTTTTATAATAATTGATCCCTACAACAATAGACTGATGCAATGTAATAATTTGTCTGCACCACAGTCTGCGTTTGTCTCCCTATTTTTCTGTCCCTGGTGCATACTTAAGAATGACTCTCATCGACTAAATGGACAGTGACAAATCAGTCTGTAAAGGAAAAAGTTAAACTTGCACATTTTCTGTCCATCAACTCAGCTGGAAACCTGACAGAGATGGATGCAGCAACAGGCCTGTCTAGACAGTGCTCATTTAAAAATAAATTGATAATTTCTTGAAATTTTCTCCAGACAACAGAGCAGTGTGGCTGCCTATTAAAACTAATCTCGCCCATTCCCCGTTTCTAGAGTCAGGAGACATTTGGAGAGCCTCCAGCACCAGGCTAGATAAATATGCAGCATATATCAACATTTGTCCATAAACACAGCAGAGTAATAGAAAACAGAGGGGGGCCAGGGATTCATCTACCAGGTCCTGCGGATCAATACATCATTACACCCCTGAGTAGTCATACTTTTTCCCCCCTTTCTTTCAGTGCACCATCCCATTTTCAGCCATGTAGACATTTATACAATGGCATGCAGAAGGAACCCGCACAGCCTAAATTTAGGAGCTGGTGCGTAAGAATTGCTTGAGGATGGTTTTGTGGAGGACTAAATGAAAGGATCACAGACTGCGAGAAAAAGAAACAGCATCAACTCAAGACTCTGCTGTATCGAGCCATTCCCTCCATCTGGTGGCTTAAGGTTCTTGCAACTCAACTGACGATTACATGAATTGCACCACAGCTGTATTTAATTACAGTGTCAGACTTGTTAAATGGTCCTATACCAAGTCGTTATAATCTTATGTAATGGATAACATGGAGAAAAAAAATCACTCTGCTTAATTAAACCTTCAAAAATGATTCTTTTGTGCTCTCAGATCAATAAGAGCTCGACTTGGTCACCTCATCTGAACACTCAGCCTGTTTCTGCCCTGAAACGAAGGCTGACAAAGTGAACATGAAAGCTAAAGCTCCCTGCCCACAGCCAGGCTACTCCCTCGGTTCTCCTCATCCCTGCCTCCAAGTCTCACCTTCACACTTCATTTGATGCTAATATTTGCAAAGTATATTCCTCTACCTCGCTGGGATATATTTGCACTTCTGACAGAGCAGCTAGATAATTTTGGATGTGTGATATATATAAAAAAATGTGCCCATGTTATACCTTCAGAGGTATGAACTGAGGAATAGAGGTGGAGAGAAAGATGTGTTCAGTTTGATTCACGGAAATGAAGTGGTATGGCTCATAACACGCCTCATCTTCAACTGTCAATATAACATTTAAGTGTTAAATACAGAAATAATCAAGCGTACAGCTCACAAATTTGGTGCTATTCAAACATGAATTTTCTATCACAGAATGTGTTTTTGCCCACAGACATTTTCATGAATACCCCTCTGCCCAATGTGAGAAGGGATCTGGCTCGCTCCTTGTAAGACCACTGTGAAAAAATCACATCTAATAATCTGCCTCCACCATCCTCAAATCCTGCAGCACTATATGAAGCAAATGAGTTTTTCCACCAGCACATTGCCTGATGAATGCTAATGGCAGCCACCTCCCTGTAAAGGCATACAGCAGTGCTACAGCACATGCAACCATAGAAACAGTTCTGCTCTACTTGAGGCCCAGGCAAAGCCGCATGTGCCCAGATTAACAATAGGCTCTCCCTTTCCACCCCACATTTCTCCAGCCTCATTATGCTTCGACTCCAAACCAGAGAGCTAGACATGAACGGCATATCTTGGATTTTTGCAACCAGTTGTGAGCGGTAACAGATTTAAGAGGGTTGGATATGACCGTCTGACTAGGTAGCTTATAGGAGATAGAATGAACACATCAATGCCTGTTAGAGACAAAAATACAATACAAATAATACTCTATAGATGACATCTTACCTTGATGGTTTTGGTCTGAAGTCTCAAGCCATTTAAGGTATTGATGGCTTTTTCTGCATCCTTGGGGTCCACATAATTCACAAATCCATAGCCTAGGCTCTGCCCTGCAATCACAAGACCAGAAAATACATAAAGCATCACAGTTAATAGAAACTGAAAAGTGATGAAGTGCTGAATACAAAGACCTGACAACATATTACAGATAAATATGGACAAAACTGCCTTTCATGAATGAGTGGCATCAATGCAGTTTTAATCAAGAAATGAAGTGTCAGTAATACCAGGGTGCACAGATGAACAGTCAGTCTTTATTTCTTATTTGGCAGAGCATGAAGAACACACAAGGTCACAGGCCCATTTCCAGCATCTATTTGGCTTACAACCTATCGTAAATTCTAAAACTAGCTCTTTGACAATCATGTCTTAAATTAAAAACGACAGGCAATTGCTCTGCTTTCACACCAACTCATCTCTGACACTGTGCAGTAGCCGAGGCTCAATGTGTTCCCCTCCCTCTACAGTTTATCTCTAAAATGTACAATAGATTGACACCCACTCTTTATGTGCACAGAGGCAATTCAATTTCCTCCACCCACACTGCTGGGTCTCTCTGCAATTCCGCTGCCGGTCAAGTTCACCAGCTCAAGCAGCTTCAGCATATTAATACCGTACAAATAAGCAACTTGTGTCTAAAACTTTACATGAGATTAAATCAGGTTAATATTTTTATATGCCCCACTATCACATTTTAGCATAAGGCATGTTCAGAGAGACGACTGAGAGGCTAGGGGTGTTGTGATGGAAAATATGCAGTCAACACATGTCCATCACTTATAATTCCAAGACATTGTTTTTGGGGCTCTTTGAATTCAAATAGGTGTTTTTCTAAGATGTATAAGCTGAACCGGCTTTTACATATAATGCAGACCATTAAGACTACAAAAGATACAAACGTGTATTTGACAGTGACAATATACAAATTCCATATAAATTAAAAAAGAAAAGTAAAAATATAATGTAAAAGTGAGAAAAATACAGACACCCAACTGTCAAATATTGCTTGCGGCATTGCTACAGTATCAGTGTGTCTCTACTGAACAGCCTATATGCATCTTTACTGGCTTCATCAGTCTATACCACCATGAGTCACTGCTCTCATGGGTGGTTCAGCTGTGATCAAGTGAAGTTCATAAACTTAATTTCACCTTACATCTCAGGGGCTGTTATAGCCAGGAGAAACATGCAGAGTCTTTGAAATGAGCTGGTGAAATGACACTTTTACTTTAAGCCTGGCGGGCAAACCGCCTGCCTCACTGTGTTTTACTGTACATGCTGCATGTGGGCACGCTTTGCCCTTATAGTGCTGTCTTCCTATGGAACGTCTAAGTAGCTGCTTTCTCTTGGGGAGCGTTAAACGTGGTTCTATAACAGATAACTTGCTCACTTTAGGCTGTCATTAATGAGTCGAGGAGAAATGCTGGGATGCACTTTCAAACAGACAACTGCACCCAGCTTCCAGTAAAAGACTAGTGCTGCCCATAGTGGGAGGAAAATGACACAAAGACTAAGCTGCTGCAGCAGCAGCAGCAGCCAAGGCGAGAACATTTAAAGCAAAGAGGAAGCATGCATCTCTCTGGTGATTACTTAACATCTGATGTAGCACCAGTACACAGATGTAGGCTGGCTTAAATCCATTGCCACAGGGCCAAGGGAGAGACAAAAGCAACACAGTCTGGAGGGGATAGGGTTTTATGCAGAACTAAAACTGAAATCAGAGCATCATTCCTGAGAAATGACTTGGAGGCTTTGAATAACATTAAGGGCCTAATTTTTCCCCAACTGAGTTTGAAGTCAGTTTTTCCCGTCCCAATTCCAGCCTTTATCAGAAAAGATACTAGCTAACTGCTTAATTTATAATAGCCTACTGGTTAGTTATTGTTGATGAAATAATCCATACCGCAACTGGTATAATGAAGTGGATGCCTTATAAATTCCTGCAATGTAAAAAACTTACTGACCAAAAGCAGGGATCTATCCCCTTTTCTAACCTAGTCCTGGGATTTTAAAAAAGAGTTTTTTAAACACTTAATTTTACAGGCTGGTTGGAACCCAAGCAACTTCTTCAGACCAAGCATTGGAACTGCAGTACTTTAGATAAAAAAAGTTTGTTAGATGTTAGTGATTTTTAAATATTCACCTAAAAAAGAAATGTGCCTACATTAATTGTCCTGTTTGAAAAGTATCCACTGCCAACCCAAGAGCTAAAACAACCTTTCCAGCTGGCTGCATTTGTATTTCTTTAAGAAAAAGGAAAATTAGTTTTTATATGGCTAATTACTCTTAATCAGATCACCACTGATGCTAAGAGCCTCTGGACTCAAGCCGTAAACAGACCCCATCTACGCACTTAGTTTCACTAAAGATGCTGGTGCAACTGTCATCTCTAATCCAATCTAACAGAGGCTCTCATCCTAAAAACAAAGTGACTCTTGTGTAATTCTATACTCTACACTACTTCCTTTTATAAAAAGGTGTAAGCTACAAATTAACATGACACATGCAAGTTTGCACAGATGTGTACAACTTCCCAACATTCAAATACAAGATGAACATGACTGCATGCTACGCTAAGATATAAACACAGATCTAGCAACCAACAGGATAGCTGCATTAGGCAAAGGACAAGCAATCTAAACGGACAATTACTAAATTAATATAAGGCAGCATGTCTGAGGGAAATAATGGATAATAATGAAAAATATACAATTCTAATGTCCCTGATAAATTAGATTAGTCTTGAAAAGCAACAGAGGACAAAACAGAAAAGAGATATCCATGCTTTAGATTTCCATACATTAAAAAATGTTTTAAAAATATCTCAATGTTAATCAAGAGCAGGTTGGATCTACTTCTTTTCTGCTTTTAATGAGACTTTTAAATCAGCCCTGGCTATAAAGTAATAGGAGGGCACATATTTGGCACCACAGAGGAACCCATGCCTGATAAAATTCTCCACTATTGTGTTTATTCACATTGTTTACAGTTTGCCTAACAGACCAACTCTGATCGAGTCATCAGGAGACAAAAGCCAGTTGTTTCCTTGGCCAAACCACAAAAAGGTTCACTTATGCTACTTGCTAGATCTGAATCTAGATTTCCACTAGAACTAGATTGCCTCAAATCCCTTTCATTCAAGGGCCGACTGAACAACTTGTTTCATTTATTTCCTTGCACTTGCACACAATTACTTGGAGTGCTACATTCACACTTGCTGCACTAAATATGCAACCTATCAAACATGTTTATGTTCAATCACCCAAGCAGACTGTGCTCAACACTGATTTTATACAAGGATCACTTGTCAATTCAGCTTAACCCATTTCACACATCAACAATAAAATGTATTTTGTGTATGCATGGGTACATAAGGGCATTTGTTCCACAGAAGACTACACACTTGCATCATCGTTGCATGCCAAAACTAAATTCAGTAGAGCTCCCTACGCCTTCCATCCACACAAACACATCAACCTTGGCTTGTGGTGTACCTCTTGCTGCCATATGTTTCTGACAAAAATTATGAAAGCTTTGACTTTGTATATGGAGAAATTACACAGTACCTCTCAGGTGCAGCTATACATGTGCATTGTGAAAAATCAATCTTTCATATTTCAAAGCAAGACGTGGTTGGATGCACATCAT
>CAFUXE010000011.1:2710976-2728039 GCA_903364295.1 Serranus cabrilla | reverse complement strand
TTCCCCCCTTGGCTTCATGGAAACCTTGAGTCAATAAACTAAGGTTTTCAAGGACAGACTGTAAATGACACAGATGTGTGTGTGCACCTCCTCCTTAAAAAGGCCACAGAGGCTCAGGTGCCCGACCGTCAAGCATATGGAGTAGGTTCTCGTTAACCTTGATCAAAATAGCAAGCAGTAAGATTTAAAGCAGCCTCAGTCATTATCTACCTGCTCCAGTGTATGTCTTAGGCAGCGGCATTGCTCAATTTGAAAGTCTTTTACCAAAGTATAAGGAATGTAAAATTAAATGTATGACCCAGAAGATATACTATTCATTTCAATTTCCTTGGGGCCCTGTTTTTGCCACTGGCGCGAGTATCAACCTACATATAAAAGTAGCATTATTGACCAATTAAAATCAGCCCTTGTGCTGCTGCTTGATAGGTTCTTATAACTGCTGCTCTGTAGAGACAGTGTGAGATGTTTTCTATCAGGAGATGCACAATGATTGACTAACTTCCAAAATAAAAGGTCCCTAGATATATTGGGGCTAAAAAGGTCCATAATTTATGACGCCAGATGTCAAATATTCAAAGAGGAATTCACATTCTGTGCATGCATAAACAAAAAAGCTCATGGCATGAACAATGTTGCTAGTAGGGCCTCCCCTGCTAAATGTTTGCATTTAATGCAGATGTTAGTGAGGATAAATATTATGTAAACACTTTCAACTTAATCATAACCATTTTATATGAAAATACAAACATCTCATGAAGTGCCAACTGACAAAATGAAGCGCATACTTGCAGCCAATAAATTTATAGCTCATTGTAACGAACCATAGCAATGAAAACAGTTGTGTTACCTGTTATTTTGTCTCGAACTAGTTTACAGGACTCGATTTCTCCGATGCTCCCAAACAAACTCTTCAGCTCCTCTTGGGTCATGTTCTGAGGCAGATAGTTGACTATCAAGTTAGTTTTACTGTCCTCTATGCTCCCCGACTCTACAGGTGAGGAGCAGTTGTTTGAGATTGTTGAAGGACCGTTGCTTGTGTTGTTGCAAGTTGGCCCATTGGACAGCTGTGTTTCCATGGCAGCAATTACCTGCTAAAAAGACAACAGAAAAATCAAGTCAAAACCACATGCAAATCAGACAAAACATCAAAATACCAACAAGCAGTTAAAAAGGACACTCTTCACACATTGCAACACTGTTTTCTTGGAACTGACTAACTGAAATGTAATATTTCTAAACCAACACAAAGCATTTTTTAGGCTACTAAGTTGAAGGGAACATACAAGTAAAAAGTACAGATAAAAAGATTCTTCATGCTGGTGTATTAACATAATTTAATGTAGCGTAGTAGAACCAACATTACAGTCCATTACGTTTTCAAAAAGTAGAAGCTGTGAATTTCAATATGTTGTCCCCTCCAGAACAGGTTGGGGTATGATTTCAAATTATGTAAATTTGTGTCTTTAAGTATCTGGCCAAATGTGAAATGCTGGATCTTACAGAACTACCACAGCTGGGAAAAAATGTTGAAAATAGAAGAAAAAAAAAGACTGCACAATGAATTCAATCTCAGCTATTCATGATTGCTGCTTTTGTTTCTGGGCAAACAGAAGAGATTTTCTACTGAGAAAGTAAAGTGACGGTCTATTAATCTGTCAGTAGCTCAACAATTAATAAGGCAATATTCAAGTTAGTAAGTGGCATGTTTTAACATATCTTTACAGATTAAATGTGGCAAAAGTGAAACATTTCATCCAGAAAAAAAAAAAAAGATACAGTACTCAAAACCTATTGCTGCACCAAATCTGCAGCCATCAGTACAGACAACAGGCCTTAAATGATATGGTAATCAGTTAAGGCAACCACCAACAAGTGAATGTATGAAGAGTCATCCTTTGTTAACAGATTCACCATGTGCAGAAAGCAGGTCAGTGTAAAAACACCACTATGCATATTATTCTTTGGCAATCACATTTTGACTAATTTGTCACGTCAAAAAGCCATAATTTCAAAAAATACGTCTATGAGATAAACAGTAGATTTAGACCATACCAATACAGTCAAACATTAACAACTTGGGTGCTTTACTAAAGTAAAACCCCACAAAGTGCCTGATTTCCAATTTGAACATGTGATTAATTTGGTTTTAGCGTAATGTGACTGAGAGCTAAAGTCATTGGTATGGCCTGAGCACTGAGACAGAAAAGTGGGCCTTCTGGCCAAATGATTTCAAAGAGAAGTGCCACAGACCCCAGTCCAAGGCTCAGGCGCCCACGAACCACTTCTAAGCAGAGAAGCCACATCGCACAGTCTGACTGCCATGTTAGTTTGGAGTTGCCTTCTGAAAATGTGGACACAAAAAGTACTTCATGTTAGATCAACAAGAACAAAAGCAACAGTCAGAGGTGATCACATGTCATTGTTGGAGGAGGGAGAAAAGGAGGCTATATTTTTGAACCAGCTGTCCATGCAGATTGGCTTAAACCAGGGAGAAGCAAAAGGCAATGTTTCACTTAGTCACAATTCATCTTCAGTGAGGAGCAAACAGCGGATCCAAAAAGTGCGTTCAGTCAAGAGAGAAACCTGGCCACAACAACACTGACAATAAGCATGAGGAATGGCAAATTAGCAAAATGGCTCCGAGTGCTGCATAAGGATGATCAGTGAAATTGGAAAGTGCAAATCAATTGGTCTGCTCAGATTGCTCGCATCCAGCAATAGAGGTGATGCTTAAGTTACGCTGACGCGTCCTGCATATGCTATCCACTCTTTAGCACACACACAAAGCATTAAAACCACAAACATCCACAGTGAAATCTACAAATTTCCCTAAAGTATTAACATACTCACACTTCAAGGTCAGATGAGCCAGAGTTCACCACCAGATTGGCAACAACAGAACTAAACTGAGGCTTACAGACACAATCAATACAATTTAAAAAAGTATTGATAGACTCCATAGCAAACTCTAAAGCAATTTCTAAGGAAAATCTCACTAACCACAATCAAAACAACAAGCACCATGTTTACAATATCATTTAAAACATTTAATGGCATTTGCTATACTTACTTAGAATGTAAATCTTCAAAATAGATCACAGGTAATAAAAATGTACCACTTGGTTATTAAAGATTTGGGTGTGGTGCTGCTGAAACTACTTTCATTGATCCACGTGGTTTGCAGTGTTTTATAGTAGAAGTAAGCCCTGCGTCAATTAAAATAGAGTTCCTCCTCTAAGTTTAGAAAAAAAAAATCATTGTTTTTTTTTATATTCCTTCTGCTTTTCAATTTCCCAGTTGAAACTCTGTTAATGGACCTTTTTTCAGTGATGCGATTGACCTAGTAAAATAAGCAGCATAAAGTGGTGCCACTATGTTAAGCTTGTTGTCAAGAAAAACAAAAGGCAGAGGTATAATAAATCTGATAGCACAATTGTGTTTCCTCTGTGGCCTCACACAACCACTTTGCTCGACTGCATATTGGAGTCGTCACAATACTGGAATTTCTGACTTGGATTCAATACTGTGAAAAGTATCGACGTTGAATAAAATCTTATACCGCAGGGAATTATTGAACGCATCTTTAATGTGCTAACACCAAAACAATACCTGGAAATTATTCTAATCTACCGGAGCAAATGAAGCAAGTGATGAGAGGACAGCACTGGTGAATGAGAGAAGGCGGGACTAAGTGGACACTGCAGCAGCGAGTCAACTCACTGAGAGAAGAAAGAGCAGCTGAAACTGCTCAATTCATACAGCTGAAGATTAGTAATGAAACCGTTAATATTCAGCAGTGATTCTTATTGCTTCTTCAACATTTTTGAAAATACGACTGTATAAAGTCATTATATGTGTATTATGATATGAGACTGCAGCTGATTTGTAGTATGCATGCTTTTTTAATATATACCTTGTTGGTTGTTATCAGGTGAACTTGGCATAACTCAAATGCAAATACATTTACTCTATTCAAGTGATGAAAACAAAATTGCAACTGTACGGTTAAAAGGCATTAATTAAAAAATATATTTTAGTAGAGAGTGTCTCAAACCAAAGCGCCATATTTCTTCTTCACCATACTCCGCCACAGCAATGGACTCATTAAAAACAGTCGTTACTATTGCAGAGAGCCAAGACAAGAGATTCAATAATTTATGCCATCTTGATTGCATTTTGTCTAAAAAATCTCTGCCATCTAAAAAATACTGTTCTGTGCTCTCATACTGGGGTTCAGTGTATGCACGTGTCAACAAATATGTACTGACTACTGGAGCTTTCACACATCCTCCCTCTGACATTTTCCTTTTACACTCTATCACTACACATTCAGTGAAATACTTTTTTTTAAATTTACTGATTTAGAGACAGATTGAAGAGGCTGCTGATATTTTAAACAAAGCATTCCTTACTTTATTTGCTGCAATTCTGTTAATTGTGTAACAATACTACCACATCCCAGCTGTCACTGACAGTTGCAGCGATTGTTTGAAAGAGTATGTGCTTCATGATGAACACAAATGCACGTGAACTGACAAAATGCAGCAAACGGCTCGATGTCAGTCAGATCAAACAGCTGTGGATCCGCTCTGGACTCTCCTTCGATTAGAAAATAATTACGACCTCCGCTTATTCAAGTGTGAAAAACCGGAGGTGTGCTGCGAGTGTGTGAACTCAGAGTTCACTGTGATAGCTTGACTAAAAATGACAATGTATTTAACACTGCTATTTATCTAGATATTTAGATGTATTTCTGCTCTGAAAACATATCCCTGTGCAAAGCAAAAAAGGTTTTCAGTCGGGAGAATGTGTGTTTTCTGCCAAAGGGCATAGCAAACTGATCGGGATCAGAAAGAAAAGAATGGTTTGTGTCAATCAAGATCACATGCTGCTGATAACTTTGATTAAAATACTGAAGACCTTGTTAAGATAATATATATTTGCACAAATGTATCCCTTTGTTGTGGAACTTTAAATGCTTCATTCCTTATAATTTGAAGACTGAAAGGCCGATGCAAAACATCCACTTAGCACATCATTTAGCCATGAACAGTGTCCACTTTTAGACTCGCCAGAAGTCTTGTTCAGAACATTTTAGGGTGATAAGGTATAATGTTTAATATAAACTCGAAGAGGCCAAAGGCTAAATCTGAAACAAAATTATTGGAATATATTGATCAATGGTTCAAAACTTTATACAACCAAGGTCTCAATCTTTGGAGTGATTTGCCATTAAATGTAATTAAGGATCAAACAGAAGTAAATCTGAAGGTTTGTCAAACCTATTGATGCCAAATACAACTCCCTTTATCTCCAATCCTCCATTTCTCATTCTATCACTGAAAATATGCTCATTCCAGTGGTGATATATAGTAGATGAGAAGCAAAGTATAAAACAGCAAATGCAGATTTCTCAGTGAATATATGGAAGCACACTAGGAGAGCATCACTTGCTTGCTGCTTCATAACTATGCTTACTGACTCGTTTTTCAAACATTTTAAAATGAAAAAGATAAAAGTGGCATAATATCATTCTACAGGAACTGTTTCACTCCACTACTATAAGACAAAGTTTAGTTTTGGTTGAACTGGAAGAATAACTGAAGATGTCCAATCAATAAGCTGAACTGTAAAAGTAGAACATTTAGGCCAATATTGCTTGCAGGTTGGGGAGACATTTGTGTGTATAGATTTCTGTTTGTTTTACTTCTTTTATGAAATGTGTTCGTCCACCACTGAATGTGTACTGTAGGCAAACTGAATTGCCAATGCTGCAGTGCCAAAGTGAAAATACATGACTCATTTGATTCACTGGCATGTCCCTAAAACAAGGTCAAAACCTACTGACTACATAACCCAAGCAAAAATAGAATTACAGCCATACAGCAAATGGCTTCAACCCCCATGAGGCATTATCACATAAATTTCATTCACTAGAACAAACAATAACCCCAGATGAGTAGTTAATCTTCCACGTGGCAATCATGTACAGAGAATACTATGGAAACAGGCGCAGTCTGAACAAGGACAGTCAATTGTTCGAGGCCAGTAAGACATTTACTTAGTAGCCTTAATCTCCCAAGACAAATGGGTAGGATCCTTTCATTGCCAAGATGAGGATAAGGACAGAAATGTATAATTTGATTCAAAAGACAGATTATCAAAATCAATAGTACAAGCATTTTTCATAGCACCAATGCCGAATGAACAGAAATATAACCTGTGAGCTCCGTGACCCTCATTATCCTGTAGTTATGTTCCACCAACTACATTATTAGAAATAGACTAAACTGCTGTTTCTGACTGCATAAACATACATACTTCAGTGTTGCAGGAATCAGCCATGAAACCTGGAATTGAGTCAACATTCTCAACAATATTTAAATTATTTTGAATAGGTTTCTGGTTAGATTCCTAAATAAGGACTATGGTTAATAGAAGCTTCAGAGATTTTCATGTTTTGTTCAATGCCATAAAATAGTCAGAGAGTGTGTGAATTTTTAAGCTTTTCCGTGTCTTTAAGAGGGTGGGTGCTAACTAGTAGCTAAAAGAGAGGACATCAGTGTCTTAGTGATGGTGACGTTGAAGTCGTGCCATTGTGCGTTTATAGTCCAACACTAGCATGTTACTCCTGGCGATAGTATTTACACCCTAAACATTAACATAAAAGAGATGTTTATTTATTATCTTGCTGAATAAAATGTGTAAGTATCAACATTCTCCCCCCACAGGGCTTATTTCCTATAATAATTCAATGAAAAAATCTCATTGGCTTTTTGTCAAGGAAACCATAACGATGCTACCCTTGGCTCGGCCTACGTCATATGTAACACTCTAAAAGGAGAGTGAGAGATGAGCAGACACACAAGCAGACAGAGCGAGACAGAGAGAGGTGGGGGTGGATATAGGCTAGCCTAGGCAGATCAAATGTCAAGACCATTTAAGTCAAGTCACTTCAGGATTTGACAGTAACAGCTTAATTTAGAGTACAGCATTATCCAAACTATTAATGTGAGTCAGGATAATGTTAATATTCTTTTAAAATGGCCAACACTGATAAAAAAAACAATGCCTTACTCATAAAACCGAATTTTAATTTTGTAGGCTAAATGGACAACATGTTTCTCTTAGCAGTGATGTGTATAATGTTGTGGTTATGAACATTTTTCAGCGTGTTTCACAAGATATGCAGAGATTAAAAGGAGCTGAGGTCATAAACTAGCTACGTTATATGCTGCAGCAGCAGACTACATGTAATAATTATATCAACACAAAAACCTCCAACATAAAGGTGAACACACCAACATTTACCATGCTAAAAAACAAAATTCACCTACTACACTCTGTACGTATAACCAACGATACCATGAAAAATTACCAAATTGATATGAGGATTTTACCAATAGCGTCTATTGTCTTGTATGGAAAGCAACAACCAGAGGTAGTGATGTCCCAGGGTGGTAAAGCAATCTTCAACTAATCCAGAATATTCCCTAGAAACTGTAACTGTACTGCAGATGTGTTAAACTTGCTCGGTACAGACATGTTAATAGTAGTAGTTTAATGTAGTGTACAGACTTTCATGTTGTGGTGTTCACTGTGCATGAAACGACTCTTTGGAGCTAATGTCTTGTAGGCTGTGGGCCATGACATAGTACAATGAACAATACAATTTGTTTTGTTTTTTTAAACTCTTGCGCTACTCCAAACAGCACCCATCTGACGAATGTAATCAACTTAATAAGGTTTCAGTTTCAAGGGTTAAAAATGCTACAAATTGGATTCCATTTTCTGTCTTACATCAGACAGACATGATCCTGAATAATTATAATTATTACCCAATACCCAAAAACTAAACGAAAGACATCCCCTAAATAGACTAGTCCCAACAGTATTTGATTCAGAAAAGTAACAATATCAATCATCCTCTATATTAAATCAGAGTTTGCCCATCACTTTAACTGATTAAAGCAATCAGAACTGAGGCAAGTTCAGTCAACATGGACATCAACTACATTGAAAGTATCGAAGTCCTGCAAAGATTGGGCCTTAAACTTTGCAGGTCAACTTAACCCTCCTGCTGCTCTTTCCATCTGTTATTTGTCTCAAAATATAAAGCCAAGTACTGCAAAATACAAGTACTGCTTTCACATGTCAACTTTTTTTTTAGCAGTTTTGTTAACATGGCAAAAAAGAGGTACAAGGACAAACATTTCAAAAACCTAAGTGATATTCAGCCAAAGTTTTCATATGCCAAAAATCGTGATTCCAAGCCACCAACAGCCTCCCCACAAGCATAGTAACAAGAGAAAAACAGGCCACAAGAGAACATATTGTGTTGAGGAAAATGACTTACTTCAATCTCCATTTCATATGTTTCACCTTTTATTCTAAGTACAAAGCACAAACATTGGCTATTGTCCCGCTTGAGAAAGTGCCACAAGGCAGAAATATTTCATTAGATAAACACTTGGAAGAGAAAGCTTGGCAAGACGCCTCTCCCCAAAAAATTCAGTCAAGGCTTTCACTGTGTGCAGCCAGCCAGCAGCCTCCTCTTAGTGCAGGCATTTGAGTGCGGAGCATCTTGTTTCCCAAGAGGCCTTGCCTCACAGTTTTCGTCAGAAACCAGCCCCAGATAAAGACCACAAGGTTCTTTTTTTGTTTTCCCATCATTGCTAAGATAAACCCATCCACCTCCACAATTTTACCCCACTGAGCAGGCTGCCTTGTAGGACTCATTAAAGAGTAGCGTGTTTAGTTATTGGTACTCTTAGATCCCACAGCCTTCTCACAAGGGGGAGAAAAACCTCTGCACGCAGCGTTACTATGAAGAGAACACAGAGATTCACAATTCAAATACAGAGAACAATTTTGACTTCACACACAACTTAAGTTATCTACGTTGTCACTATGACAATATGCAAAAACTATAGGGGACATTTCAAACTAATGACAAAGCTTTGCCATTACTTTACATGCAGGTGTTTCACTCAAACACTCGACCATTATTAGGCCTTTGTTCCAAAGACACGTGTCATGCTTCAACCTCTGAGGCTGGTGGTGCAGGCTCCGTTTTAGCAGCTCACTGATCGTGTTAATTAATTACATGGAAAATTGAGTTGAGTGGGCGTTTTGGAAGAAAGATTTCACAGCTGATCAAACTCTTGACTTCGCAGCTGGAAATCAAGTGCTATAGAATCAATGACAACCTATATGCTGCCACTGTTATGCAATATGATAAAGTCACATTGTTTTCTGAGAAATTTGCCACCATTTTCTGATGTTTTAGGGACAAAACATTTACGTGCTTATGCCTTGAGAATAATCAAATTTATTCATACATTTTTTGTTGCAGTTAGGGCGGGGCCATATGTCAATATTGTAAATGTTATAAAAAAAAGTCTATTGTAAATATTTTAATATTGTTTTTAATCAGGATGTAGGCAAACCAGGGGCCAAGCTGCATTGCAGCTATTTTTTTATCAATTGGACGATGCTAATCTTGTACATTGGAGTGAAGCTGGAGTGAACCATAAAAGAGCTATTTTGCTAACATGGAGTATGCAATTTATCATGGATTATTTCATAGACTTTTGAATTGCCAGAAAACATGCTATATTGTGTTACATATAGTGATGAAGGTATTAAATGACCTATATAGGGATAATAGTATTGGCCATATTGGCCAGCACTAATCCTTTTCACGACGTAAGGATACATGTTTATGACTAATGTAGCCTGCAGCAGAGAATACCAAAGCTCCTGAAGCTCTGAATTAAATCAATCCAAATGATGTATTTAAGTCTCAACTGCCACTTGAGGATACTTGACCATTTTAGTTTTAATTAGCAGCAGCTTCAGCAAAGGCCATCAAGCAATCTAGTCTAGTTAAGAAACATTACATGACTACAGTACTTGCAAGTATTGATCTTTAAAAATAAGTATAATTTCCTTTGAAAGATTTGAGTGATAAGTGGAGGCAACAACAAAGTTAAATACAGGAAACTGTTTGCAGGAAGCCATGTCTCTCAACCTGCACACTGAAAGTGGGTCTCAGTTTTCCCCTCTCCTTTCTAGTCTGAGCTCAAAGATTCATACTTTTCAAGCCAGTAATATTGCATATAATAGTCATATTGGATTTGATTACGCACTGGTTGAAAAGGCATTTGACGTCTGTTTCTCTGCAGCCAGTCTGTCAATATCAGGGATTATATAAAATATACCATATAGTGCATTTCTTAAAGACCTTTCATGGGATCAAATCACGACATAATTATACTATAACTGTATTTTTTGGTACAGTAGATCAATGAGGGGAAATGCAGTATGACAGTTTTAAAACTGTCATACATAAAAGGTTGGGCAATTCGGCCCATTTACAGATCTGCTTAACTGTAGAACTTCTTGAACTTGAACCTAAAGCCAACAGTAAGATCAGCATGTACTGATGTGACACTGAGCACTTAAAGTGAGGAGGCACGAATCTCTGCTACTAGCTCCTCAGAGGATTAAATTGACCAAGTATGCGTGACAAGCTGCAGAGTGAAGAACTCCAGAGTGCACACACTGACATGCACGGCCTGTCCTTGAAAACTAAAAGCCCACAAGTAACAGTTCAAAATATCCCAGCTGAAAACACAGATGTGACCAGTCTGCCCACACGCTGAAGTGTGCGAAGGCAAATACTACAACATACAATGCTGTAAAATGATCGAGAATACTTAACCTTGACAAGCAAACACGGTGTTATGTCATGGTGGTATGTGAAGCAAAAACTGTATAACTAATTACAGTAAAGTGATACATGTAATCACCACAAATGTACATCTTAACCGATTTCTCTTTCAGTAAAAAATGAATGTCCCCGGTGTGCCCCAAAAACACTTAACTTGAAAGATTTACTACTTTGACTTGAATTGCAGCAGGCAAGTGGGATTCTAAAGTTAACCTGAAATCATCTCAATTTTGCTGACAACCAGGGAACATGGTTGAGTGTATAATTTACATCACATGCTGGCACGATAATGCCCGTCTTAGAGGTTGTTTTTCAGAAGTCCACACCTTAAAACCGCTTGCTGTTTCAATATACATTTGCTCAAGCTATCCTGCTTTATTGACAGATAAACATTTAAAGATGAACAAAAATGGCTCAACACAGACGCATTTCTGATACTTTAAGTTTGTCATGAAGGTGCGATTCTACAGTGAGCGAGGCGTGGAAGGGCGAAGTTATTCTGACTGGTTCTGGTATGAAGGAGCTGCTGCATAATACTGAGAAGTGATGCAATTCTAATTTATAATTGGCAGACTGCCTCCAAAGCAGAAGTATATGATTCCTTAGGAGAAAGAAATAATCCAGCAAAAGAATTATTAAAAAAAACGAAAAAACAAAACAAAACACAATTTACCAAAAGTCTACCTGAAATAAAATTCAGTTAGGTAATTTGTATTGCCCAAGGGAGTGAAACACATTATTATCAATATTGACTTCTGATATTTTTATTATTTTTGGCCTGATGCTACTTAGAGAAGCATAGTAAAATGTCAACTTGCCATTGCTTGTTAAAAAGAATGACCTCCATATCCCATTGCTCTGTATCTCAACTTTCTATTATTTCATTAAAATAAAAAGAACTCAGTGTAAAAACAAGTTATCATAAGAGACTGTTATACCAACACAGTTATGAATAAGTGATAAATAAGAGGGACTTTGATTGGTACTTAATACAAAGTGACAAAGAGAAAACTACTGTATATTGCAGTAAATTTTCAGATACTATCCCATCTGCTACAATATAAAAAAGGTGCATGGAGCAAACATTACATAAAAAAAGGCTGACAGTGTGATGCTGAAGCTGGGCTTAATGTTAGATGCTGATGCCAGTGTTTCAGAATTAAACAACATAATGGCTGAAAATGCAAGCCAACAAGTCACACATATACAAATGAGAACTTTTAAAAACTTTCAATCAGAGTGCTTAAAACTAAAAAGAACAGTTAATTTAGCACTAAGTTCATCACTGACGTTTCAGTCAGGTTTTCAAGTGCCTCAGCTATTTTAAGTCTTTTTGACTGGAGATCTTAGACTATTAACCTTACCGGTACTTAGATTTTTTCAACTTAACAGCCAAGGGTGAGCCCCAAAAACTAAATCATGCAGTCATAGCAGCTGTAATTTAAAATATTTCACAATATTTTAAATTAAAAGAAATGTCTGGAATGTTTAGACACCACTAGGTTTATTAATACTACCTCTGCTTCTCACCATCAAAGGCCTACACACTAATACAGCCAAACAATACACAACACAAAACAACACTCACCACATAACACCTATACAGAGCATGAGATGTGGTAATCTATAAAAGCTACTGTGTTGCAGTGACAGGGTCAAAAATACTGCATTGCTGGCCTCCAGTAATGACCCACACACATGCAGAGGGAGGGCCACCCTGTGGCCAGCAGACAATGAGGACTGAATGAAAACAGTCCTGTGCATGCATCCAGACTAGATCAGTTTCAGAGGGAGGGTAGACAGGGAGGTCATGAAGAGAAGAAGGGGGATGGGATGGACATTTAAGAAGGACAAAAGGGGCAAAATTGCTTTTTTTTTTTTCCTCTTTCTCCCAAAGCCACCCACTGTATACTAACCCAGTTCTGACAGCCGCACACATTGCTGTACACAGCACAGTGATGTGGCCTTTGGAAGTTCACTCACTGTCCTGCATTTTAGTCACTCTGTCAGCAGCCTTTATTTAGAAAGGAAAACGTGGGGGCTCAATAATACATAAAGACAAGCGCTCTTATCTCTTGTCGCTCTCAGGAGCACAGAGGCTGCTTAAATTGTGGAAGTTGCATAGACAATGAAGAGGAAAAATGACTAAAAGCAGCATATATGCATATAAAGAAATAGGAACATGTGGTTGTCTCCTTAACTAAAGCACGACTCAAAGAACAGTGCTCTTAAAATCACAACACCCGAGTAAAATGGATCTAATGCTAATTTTTGCTATATTAAACATTTTTGTATTTTTTTGCAAAATACTTTATATATATCTAATATATAATCAGGTGATTGGGAAAAAAGCTGCAGAGCCCATTACTTTATCAACAACAAATAATGAATCTCTAGTTTGTTAATATTGTATTAAATTGGTCTTAGAAATGTTGAACTCTGCATAAATAAAAAAAAAACAAGAAAGCATAATATAATCAACACACTACAATGTTCAAATATCTTAAATATAATTTTAGAAATGATAACAACTAACAAATACCAGGAACATTATGGTATAGTCCCCATGGTATATTAAAGAGCATATCACACCTTGAAACCCTCAATAATCACCCCTTTTCCTTCTGCTGGGCTGTCCCCCTCAGCCCACAGGACCACAGATGTCCTGTGTGCTGGCAACCTCTTGGTAAATTAACTGGTCAGGCTCTTAGCTGCTGGCTCGACGATATGCAATCTTTTCATGACCTACCAACTGAAGATTACTCACCGCAGACTGCCAACTATAACTCCAGATGCCTGTGGCTTAAGCACACTCACCTGCTCAATATTCAAGGCCAGATACTACAATCACAAATACAGAGAAAAGCAAAATAGAAAGAATCTGCCTTGTTTATGCCATAGATTAAAGAATAGCAATTGTTCTCGAGGCCCTTGAGCACATAAACAAAGATCCCCGTTCCTTTACCTGAAGTTACATAAACTCAAACACATCCTTTTTGACCATTTACAAGTGGAAGCTCATTATAATGAGTACCAACATCACGCCCCATGATATCAGATAGTAAATAATGACTACTATCAGTAATATAAAACATCACATATTGCAAAATATGGTATATGTGCACATACTGAGAAAACATGCACAGCTTAATATATTGGACAATCTTGTAGTTTGTAGAAAGGAATTTATCAGTATTGGATATAATTACCTACAGCAATGACAAAATAGTACAAAAAGTGCACCTGCAACAAATACTATTTATTCATGTAAACATGGTTGAATAAAACACACTATTATGTTGAGATGGTACCAAGGCGTTTCTCATTAGGCGAACTACAACGTGAAGTGCATCAAGGAGGAAGAGTTGAGAGCTGCCTTTGCCTAATTGATTAATCAGTGACACCTGTGCTACTGCGGGCAAGCTGCGCAACGACCGAGATCAACTGCGACTGAATCTCGGTGCATGAAAAGTCCAAATAACTGAGTGAATTCTTCACAACCACGACGTCCTAAAGCAAGTGCTAATCGCCCACATTTCGTTTTATGTTAACTGCATTTAAATTTCACTGTGTGCAACTGCACCACCATGCTAGTCTGTATTAAGTTTGCACCCGCAAGCAACGTGGTTGTTTTAGCCGAAAGCAGTTTGGAAAACTAGCAAAAGCAAGCACAGCCTTTAATGATTTAAAACAGTTTTGTGTGGACTGCGGCGTTCACGAAACTGTATTTAAGGTGCTCAATTCTCGTTAAATAGGGGCAGTCTTGCATGCTAGCTAGCACCGAAATGTAGGTCTGCGCATGCTACTGCATTACTGATTAACTTGGTTGACTTAATTTTAGTTAATGCTACCCAGTACTGTGTAACGTTAAAACAAGAGTATTTCAAACGAAGGTCTGCCGCGAGCAACATGTCCGACTCGGTGGCTTGCCGACCAGCTTCTGTTTGACCTTGCTAGCTACCGCAACTCGTTAAATGCCTTTTTTATGCGTGCATTTTCGGCACAGTTGATTTTGCCAGTTAGTATTATTTACATTACTTCTTTGTGGCGTCTTACCTTGAGGTGTTTCAATAGGCGTCACGGGTATTTATTGATGTAAAAGTCTGCAGACATCAAACTTTTTGGTCGCAGGCTTTGCGCAGTAGAAAAGGGGGCGGTGGCGGGAACGCGGCCACCCTAAGTAAACTAATCAGACCCTTAGCCAATCAGCGAAGACCCCGTCTCTGACCCGGAAATACATTACTAAGTAATTGATTTGCTGCAGGTGTACTTTTCTACCATGCCACCTAGCCTCAGAGCCATTTCGAGAAACATATCAATGCTACAGAAAACCAATGAAACTGCTGGAGCAGTGGCCCCAAAGCGGCGTCAGGCCGCCACTAGCGTCCATTGGGTATTCAGGGGAAACCAGCAACATAACAGATTGTTTAATTTCATCCACTACAGTTAGTTTTTTACAAACATGGCTGTTTCTATTTTAAATTTAGCTGGCTCCACTGTGTCTTTTGCATCTACATGACATAAATCAATATTTGGCATGCATATAGGTACAACAAGCAAAACCCAATAATAAAATAATCCTCATCAGTGATATTTTGCATGAAAAAGATGATCTAGATCCAGAGTGTGATTTCCTTTGATATAGGAAATGTAGGTTGGACTACACGTTAAATTTAAGACGTGGGTGGGAATTTAAAAAAATCCATAAAAATATGCGTATAATAGCAAAACTTACATCCAGCAACTCCAAGTAGCGCAACACACAAGCTGCACTTAACCTAAATAACAGTCTACTCCTTTCAGAGTTACACTGAAGTTACACCTCAGCCCTGCATGCTATTTTGCATTTAAATGGAAGAAGCCATCCTTACAGTAGCCTACCACTTAGTTTAAATCACATTTCTATTGGGAAATAATTTTCCATTTCTATTAAAATGCAAGTTCTGATTTTTATAAGAGCTTAAATAAAAAAAAACAATCAAGTAAATTCGGTTTGTTTGTTTACCGCAGCATTAATTTCAACTGCTAATATGAGATTCTACACATAAAACAATATTTGTCCAATATTTCCAACATGATAACGTTTTTTACTTGCGGTAACATAACCGACTACTATGCGGATCGCACGTTTCAGCACTACCAAGGCCTATATTTCTACACACTACAGCAATAAATGCGTCCATGTCTGAAACCTTGAAAGATTTTGAAATGAGAACACGTGCAGAGGTAGCCTACTTATCCTATCGTGTAAGTCTATGATATGCCAAGGCACCGCAATTCAGAGTTGAAAATCAGCCGTCAATGGAAACATGAATGCATCACGGTCACTTTCCTGTCGCGTTTGCATGCAATAATACAGCCCGAGACTACAGTGGATGCATGGTCCGCTCCACACACTGTCCTCAAAGAACTGACACAGGATAAAATATCGATTTAAAAATGTTTCAGGTGAATGAGCAAATGTGTAAAAAATATCTTACCGTTTCTATAAATGAAAGTTATGGACGTCCTTAGGCAAACAATCTCTGAATGAAACACCTGGCCAATAGCTTGTAAAATGATGAATTCCGCTCTCTTAGTTCAAACTTGGAAACATAAAAGCCAACACAAACAAGATAAAATGAGGAAATGAAATATTTATTAAATCAAAACACAGAAATGATTTCCTTTCAGCAAATGCATGAAACAAAAGGAAAAAAGAACAGAAGAAATAAAAGGAATCAAATAATTAAAAAAGCCGGCTTCTGCCTGTCTCGCTCTTTACAGGTGCGCCACACAAATACGCGACATCACTGAGTGGAAACCAATGCAAGGAGGAGGTTGTCTTTAAAAGGAAGATAGTCCTGCCGGCAAATATATAGGGCCGTATCACAGCATGCCTATACCTCTCCGCTCTCTCCGTTTCATCCATTCAACCTACACATGAACACGCATTGGACGCGGAAGTATACCCAGAGTAGCTCCATCCACCGCTTATGCGCACAGAAGCTCTCCAATACTATTGGCTCCAACGCGGTCCTCGTTGGGCTCAGCCGTCTTTCCAAATCACAAGATGCCATTCGTCCTCGCCCCAGTCACTCAAAGCGATCAAGCATTTTTCCTAAATATGGCATTTGAAGTCAAACATCGCCTTGCCGAGACACGCACAGAGCAGCAGGCGGGAATAACACCGTGGCTTGAGAGTATTCCGTTTTTTCTCACAAATGTGTTTCACACCACATCACCACACTGTCACCATCACCCAAGAAAATAAAAAAAAATCCTATTCATTCATTTGTGTGCTGCTGTTACGAATCACTCGGGTTTTTTTTTTTAAACTGGATGTTTT
>CAFUXE010000011.1:2669323-2696444 GCA_903364295.1 Serranus cabrilla | reverse complement strand
AGTCAATACCAAAGTTGTGGACCTATCGACCAGCGTTACCCTCCCCTGAGCCATGCTGCAAGAGTAAATAAACGCCATTGAAACACCTCTCCTGAAGACATATCAAAAAGTTTCAGGGATCCTTCATACAGTATGTGTTTGTGAAGGGCTTGGCGAGTCAGAGATCTTTAGGAGACTGTCAGAATGTGAAAGAAGACGACAAAAATCCATTTCGATTACAGTCTCAAAATGGAACATCCAGGCGAGAGGATAATCTCAAGCACCTTTTCCAGGGCTGCAGACACTGATCATATGGGCCTGCGTGTGATTACAGGGAGCTCAATTAACGTAGACCCAGGGGACAGTTCAATCACAGAGACAAACATTCCCCCAGCATAGCTTACGTGACCTGCAACCAATGGTCCATCTTAGCTCCATTGATTGAGTTCAACAGGTTTGGAATGGTGGGTTTGGCAGACACCTTCTTCAAAGTTACAGATAAGTCAGAGCCTGGAAAGAGAGAGGGAGGCATTTTTGTGGAGGAGTTGTGTCAGTGAAGAATTATATTCAAGCACTAGAATAAGAAAGGAGAGATTGAAAGGACAGAAAAAAGAAGAATAATGTGAGTCTTAACCACCCAGCCAGCCTCCGTCATGTTGAGCCCAATGCCAAGGTCTCCAAATACATGCTTTCGCTCTGATTTTACACTTGGAGCAGCTGTGTATTTGCAATTTTCCATCGACACAGCCTCATGTATGCCCTCATATCTCTCCTCCATTCTCATGCAAAGTTAAATTTACCTGCGCTCCCGGTGAAAAAAAGAGGATGAATAGTCTACAGAGACTGGCATCGCAAATCCGTTTGATACAAGTCTTTTTGGCAGATCACACATAGGTCTCGTGCATCACTACTCCCTTTCCATTTCAAAGCGCTACAATCTGGGATTTTTACAGCGAAGATATCTCATTTAAAATGGAACCGTAATTGAATCTGAGATCACGCGCTCCCAGATATGGTGCCTGTTCCCTTGACACAGGCATATCAGAAGCATCCTACGTTTCAAAGTGGCTTTCATGCGATTTCATGAGAATATGGCTAATACGGTGTGCTTAGGCAGATCACAATGGGCATAATCCCGTGTTTGGAAGACTACCTCCCAGTGGCGCAGAAATAATAAAGAACCCTCTGTCTCCAGCAGATGAAATGCTTCAGTCGCTCTGATTTGTTGTGACTGAAGCTGAGATTGAACAGTAAAAATGTGACAACCACAAAAAGACAATCGTCTCCTTCTTTGCCTCTGCTGCTGTACAGTATGTGCACCGTTCGTGGGCAGCAGGAGACAACATAAACTGAAGCTACAGAGTCTTGAAATAGAAATGTTGCAGACAGCATCTTGATTTAAAAATCAAGTCGAATCCCTTGATGTGGAAAAGGTAACATTGGCTGCATTTAATCTTTCTGTGCTTGGCTAAAGCCTCATTTAAATACAGATTTTTATGTAATATAGTATTTGATCCTGTGTTGCCATTGGTAACCTCTTTGGTACAACCACCTGCTGCCCAATTAAGCAAATCTTAATTCACAGAGCTCATATTTTAAGCAACGTCTCACAAAATGTAATTTAGTGCTGGCTGGCACATTGCTTGTGCTTTTTACAGCCTCTTACCTCCTGGGAAGAGAAGACAGGCAGTTTTGAGCAAATCAAAATCAATAGCTATCTAAAGGGGCGAACCTCACAACATTAATCTTCTGGATCCGCCAGTGATTCTCACTGTAATTAATCAATGCTTTAAACTGGAGAAATTTGGCAATTAATCTTTAATTCTCTAATGGAAGATACACACAGAGGCAAAAAGCAGCTAACAGTGAGGCTAAGTTACACCGGCTTAGAGCTTATTCAATACAAGTCTAATGAGGTCTATTATGAGTCAGATGTGGTCTTTTTGAAGCAGCCGAGTGTGCAGGAAGAGGGCCCGTGAAGTGGAGGGTACAAGTCATTATGCTCAACATTTTGCAAAATGAACAATTGTGAGGGAAGATGGCTTCAATAAGAATGGCTCAGCTGGTCCCCATGGAGATTATTTGTCCCTAAAAAAAGCATCCAAGCTTAAAGATCACCATATGTCCCATGGCATTTGATGAACTTTAGATGAACTTCATCAAAGTTTTTGCTGATTTAGTGATACTTACACACATTTTGGTGAATTAAGAGCGATTTAATTTGCCAAATGAAGCCTAAGAAGCCTTTCCACACCCGATCAGACATGCAGTTCACACTGCATCTGTGTAAGCTTTATCAAACAGGTGAATCCACCATGGCACCTACTCAGCGTGAGCCTGAACAAAAACACTACAGAAGAGAAATCAGTCAAGCCTGTCGCATTGACCTACTTGACAGTGGTGTGTGAGCTGAACAGTGAGAGCTTGAGAAGTCAGTGTCTGTCTTTTTCTTTCTCACTGTCTCTCCTCTTCCTCCTTTCTATCTTTCTCCATTTCGCTGCATTTTGTAAATCACAACATGCACCACAGCTAAAGAAAAAGAGCAGAATAAATAAATCCATTACCATAAAGGACAAAGTGGCATTTCACTTCGAATACAAATCAATTTCATGAGTCTAATTAAATATCACAGCTCCTATTTTGTGCGTTGGGGAATCAAATTAGAAGCTTTTAGGTTGAAAGAAAACTGTCAGACGGTATCTGTGACAAGGAGAGGAAGAAAAAGTTGCCAAGGGCACCAGTGAAAGCAGGTTGGTAAAACATAATGCTGTGCAGTTGTACCACCTTTTACACCTCTGCCTCCTTATTTTGAATTATAACAGTGAATATAGAACTTGTGTCGATTATGCTGTATATGAAAGCTGGTGAAACATCCCAGTTTAAATGAGAAGATAAACTAACTTGACCTCCAGTCGATCTACATTAATACTAGAAATATCCAGACAGAAATAATTGCTCATAAGCTCTTGCTGTCATTCATTATACGGCTGCCATGGTAACTGTTGGTAAGGCTAAAAACCCCATTAAATGACATTTCAGCTGTACACGTGAAGGAAAAAAAGTTTCTCTCCTCTTTCCCTGGCTATACCTGGATGACTTAAAGATGTGTGACACAGTTTGCGGAGTGATTTCTCGGTCTGTGTGATGTGTGAGTGAATAAGTGTTGAGGAAGAGGAGGTGGGAGTTGAATCCTACAGCTTGTTTGCGTTTCATGCTACTTTAGGACTTCTCACTGTAGCAGTGACATTTTTGAATTTCACACAAGCCAGATCCAACAGACACATTTTACACAACACCAAAGTTTTGTTTGCAGCTAATTTGCAACATACTTTTCTTTCAGTCTGTTGTTGTCGCTAGAATGCATGTGGCCTCATAGTATAATTTAAAGAAACAGTTTTGGGAAATCGCTTTTTTATGAGATCAGTCTCACATTTTCACCACAGAAGTCCGGGTAAAATTAAATCAGAGATTTGAAAGAAAACATATTTTACAAGATACAAATTAATAGCTGAAAACATGTAAAAAGACTGAAAACTATATATGACTTTTCATGGAGTTAGAACATGAAACACTTTTTCCCCATTTCTGTGTTCAGGATTTTTTGGGCTAGTCTAAAATAACAACAAACGACACACTGGAGGCTCTCTGTTATAACTCCACACCCAACACTATATGGGAGCATGCTAAGTGAGCAGCTAACGCTAGCACTAGTTAGCTAGCTTGGTTATCATGGTGCATCTGTAATTTATGTTGACTGTGGTATCAGTTGGGATGCTAATTTTGGACAACAGACAAACAGACCTACTTGATACACATTTTAGTCGGTCTTGTTGGTGACGATAACTCCGCCCCCAGCCCCTGACGTAAGCGGTTCGTGGTTGAAAACCAGCAAAGAGTTGGTGCTGCTCTGGAACCATTTATTATTAGTTAGTATTAGTTTGACTTAGTTAGTTTGTGGGCCATTAAATCTCTAAAGAAAGAGGAAGAAGTCAGTTATAGGCATATTTTTTAACTTTGGACAGGATCAGGCTAGCTGTTTCCCCCTGCTATCAGCCTCCATGCTATGCTAGGCTAACCATCTCTTCACTTAATGCACTGACATGCAACTGACTTAGGTCTTCTCAACTTGCTCCTGGAGGGAAAGCAAATAATTATATTTCTCAAAAATGTTGAACTACTTCTTTCACAGAAATCAACAAAACACAAAGAATCCCTCCTAGACGGAATAAAAAAGAATGTTCTGGCCTTCCACACACCATGTAGAGAGGAAGCCAATCCTCACATTGTTCACTACAAACTCTACATTTCACTCGTTTTATTCTCTGTCATGGCAGCTACTCCCGACACGGGGGAACAGTTTAGAATCAAACTGCCAGGAGTCGACAGCTCTGGTGTTTAGGGAGAGAGAAAGAGAAAGAGAAAGAGAGAGAGAGAGGCAGAGTGTGAGAGGAAAAGAGAGAGAGATGGAGGAAGAAATGTGGAGGCACAACAGGTAGCTCTGTCAAACTCCAGGGGTCTGCCTTGCTGATCCCTGCCTCTCATTAGAACAGAAGGATGACACACAGGCAGTGCAGGAAGAGGGGAGGATACTGGGAATGAGGCGGAGGGGGAGGAAAGAAACAAGAGAGGAAGAGGAAGGGCAAAGTGGGCTCCTAAAAGCCCTTCCACTGACAGGTTTGGTGTAGCTGAGATATGTTTCAGGGAATGGTGCTGGTAAAACAAAGCTCCATGAGAGGAAGGTGGGGTGGGTGAAAGGCAAGTAATTGGAAGCTGTGGCATGACAGGCTGCTGGGTGAATCCCCCTGACCCACTGAGTCACTCGCAGGGCTGTTTCTGGAGGTAACTGGAACTGCAGTGTGAGCTCGGGGAGACGCCGCCCCCGCAGTTTGAAAACAAAAAGTCTCTGTGGGTGTGAAGAGAGTGAATACACAGGAATCCTCCTCCTCCAAATATGTATAGAGCCGCCACAAACATATACACAATCCCGGCAATGGTGGGAGTTTGCAAGTCTCACCTTACAAAACTCTGCATCTGACAGTTTTCCTGGGGGGGTTCTGCTAAGAGGAGCACAGCCACAATCTGTATGCGTGGTGAAACACCAAAAACCGGAGCCTGGCACGAAAGCACTGTCATCAAATGCAGAGACAGTGTGAGCGGCTGTCAAACACCAGGTACTGTACCAGAGTCCTGCTGTCTGTAACGACAGAATTTCATGCTCCAGCGAACATGCAAGGACCACCGTGTCACAGCGAAGACACAGAGAAACCGTGAAGCGCAAAAAATAGAAGAACTTGACACATACCGAGAGAAAATGGCCTCCTGTCAAGACGGGTCAGCGGGGAGAGGCTGCCCAAACTCAGAAAGAAGAGAAAACACAGTAATCTGAGTGGAATATTTTGTACCATTAGACAATTATGACAGATTCACAGCTTTATTTAAGCCGTGTGGACAACATGAGAGTGAGTCATGGCTGTGTGTTTTTAACAACAAGGTGTTTTCACACACTCCCCTAACACAATAAAACCTGAAGATAACACATGAACACTTTTGGCACTGCTTGTTTGCAAGCCCTGAAACCAAGCACATACAGGAGGGGAAGAATGGAAAAACAGCTATAAATTATTAAACGTCTGACCAACCTAAACCCCCCCTAAAAAAATAAAGGAAAAAATCCCTGAATGCCGTGTCTAGACACAACATTGCATTACGAACGCTTGACTTGTTGATGCACCAGCACTTAGGTATTTACATAATTAGTTCAGCCAGATGATCACTGATTAAAGTGGCCGCTTCCGATGTCCTGTAAGTTAAAGTACGCTTTTAGTTTCTGCTTTTTCTCAATTACTGTAAGTCAAAAATACAGACAAACAGAGTGATTTGAGTGTTTTAGTTCAGGATACAATTCATCAAAACTAAATCTAGCTCTAATGGGAATTTAACCCTTTAAATTGACTATCCTCGGAGCCTAGCAATGACTTCGAACATAGAGTTTTTCAATTTAGTTATATTGTTGAACTGCAAAACTGGTTTAAAGTTACTGGAAGCCTCCACACATGTTTAACGTCTAAAAATTATACAGTAAGAGTAATAACTTGTCCTACATCTGTGTTTTTAAAAGAAAGTTTAATTAACCACTCCTACTTCAATAAATGATTCACTGTGAGTGTATTTGTGTTGGAGCAGGGTTTCTGTTTCCCAGTAATTACCATTTTTTCTCCCGGGGAAAAAATCTGTTGAAGTCCAACATATTTAAATCCCCGCTCTCATAATGTCCGGTGGAAATAATTCCCTCTAAGCTGCACGCTTAATTGCTGCGAAAAAGTGCAGGAAATAAAATCATATGAATCAGCAATAGATTATTATGTCTGACTTTTTAAGAGTTTTTAATTCTGTTTTTTTCTAACAAAAGGCCAATAGCAAACAGTATTCGTTTTTAAGTCGGCATTAGCTGAAGGCTTTGTTTTCAGTCTGCAGGAGAGAAATCCTACTCGTTGTGTCTTCAGACTCAAAATTAAAGAGCACAGAAAAACTGTCCCCCTTGAGCAGATGGATGATCTATTGATGGACTCTGCACAGTGAAGCTCAAACACTCAAGTGAAGTAGCATTAAGCAAAAGATGTTTTTGAGTGGAAGAGGGCTTTAAGATATCAGTAGTATATTGTAGAGTAGCTTTTATCTGGATTATTCTTACAACAACATTCTTTAAAAATGACCACAACAGGGACGTACAGGAATGAGCTCTCAAACCAGGAAGTGAGTTAGCATTTTAGCGCACTGGGGTCTAACCTCTTTAAGTCAATGAGGGTTTTGAATGGGTCTTTGGTTAGATGCCTGAAATAAGGTCTGGTTAACACAAGCTCAAGAGATGTTTGCATTTTGTTGTATGACACAAAATACATTAGCATACACCCTAACCTGTAAAAGTTTTTACATGTCTATGAAAAGACGGTAGCTAACAAGCGGCTAAATGAGACAACAGTGGTTGTTGGGGACATTAAACATCATCACGCAGGAAACTAGTCTGACTTACAACCTCTAGTCGTGTGTTTCAGTGCTCTTGCAAACTCTTGTAGATTAGGTTAATAAACTATTTATTAGGCTATGGTTACGCTAGCTTTTCCAAACGGCTGGTTAGCTTGTCGGAGAGCTCTGAAGCTAACAGCTGTGATGTTCAAGTCATGCAACCATGGTGTAGTTAGCTATAGCATAACGTTAGCTTTTTACTTCTGTCGGTTGCATTACTGCCTCAAACATCATAAAAGTGGCGTTCATTTGTGAAGTTTATCCTGCTGAACAAAACCAGGAAGCATCAGAAACATGTGATTGCCACAGAGCTTATTTTCTGCAGTGATCTAAAATCCAATACAATAATCCCATAGGCAAATTCTTAATAGACTGCATGGCGATGCTAACTTCCAGGTTGGTCTCCAAAAATATATCATTTAATTTGCTCTCCATTACTGTAAAGAAGAGAGCTGGATCTATTAATGCATATGTAACATGTTTGCTGTAAGTTTTTTTATATATATATAATAGCAGGACAGGACAAACTCCTTAAAGAATCACTACTGATGCCAAACAATCAAAACGTTTTCGCATGGCTTTTCAGTACTAAATGTAATCTGAGGGCACTGACTGAGGCGTGGTGAGATACTTTGCTCCTGAGAGACGTCTCCATGTCACGGTGCTTCCTGCTGGAGAGGAAGGGAGACACAGCAGAGGGAAAAGTGGGATATGAGGTGTGGTGGGGGGCATAATGACAAGCCATAAAATTTTTAATGCCCCCACACCCCACCCTTTTTAGTGAGACACTCAATTATTGATACATTTATGGCCTGTCCAAGGAGCAGCAGAGTTAGGCCAGTAGGACAGCGTGAGGTAACTCGCTTAAAAACAACAACAACTCCCCAACAGCGTCTCTCTCTCTCTCTCTCTCTATCTGTCATACTTGTCAACTATCCAAATGAACAAGGGAGCAGCAACACACACGTTCTGGTGGAAGCAATAACATTTGAATGTCAGAAAATAATTCTTGCAGTAATATTTTCTAATATTAGAGTCACTGCAAAGGCCATGAATGGCCATGGGGGAAAAGGAAATGACTTACTGCTTTCGCTTGTGACAGTTCATAATTCCATTTCCAATATCTTTTCCTTTAAAAGTTTAAGGTCGCTCTTGATGTACTTGGCGTATCTCATATACGTCTTTTGAAACCTAGTTCTCTTTCTTTTTGTGTTTTCCTTTGTCTTTCAGCCAGATGACATGTGACAGCTAAAGTGAAATCTCCTTTATTATTTGCCTGCCGTCTTGTGCCCCTGCATAATCACCCTGAATGAGCTGTAATTACACATCCCCTGAAAAGGGTATCGGACGCGCGGCTTTATTGAGAATGATGAACCGATGAACACTGACTTAAACAGCAGTCCTCTGCTCCTGCCTCCCTGTTTCACATTTTCTACGGATGGTGTCCCACATTCTCAGGAAGCAGGTTTGAGGGAACATCGATACGAGTCCTTGTCATACCAAGTAAAACAACTTCCACTCATACATTGAGCAAACAAAGAGGCTCCCAAAGGAGCTGTGTTGTTGAATTGCTAAGCAGGAATTACATCTCAGGCTCAAACATCTTCAGGTGGATGCTAAGATTCACAAAATAATTATCAGACATTTTTGCAAAAAGAAAAAAAAAAAGAAATGTCCAGTGTCCCCAAAATGTAATTACTAACTATGTGGTTCCTGCTGGATTCTAATTGGAAAGAGAGTGGCCCTATTCTGGCTGCCTCCTGTCAGTGGATATGCCACTTGTAATTTATGGCATCCCACCCACTCACTTCGAGATCACACCGCAGCTCAATGCTGAGCTTGTTTTCCACATTGCTTGGGCACGCTGGCTGGCCAATTTGCAGCTACAAGTTCAAACAACTGCCTTTGCATTTTGTCTTTTCCCTCTTTACATGTATTACACGAATACACGTTTGTAAAAGGTTGTAATTGCAATTAAAATGTCCTTTTTTAACGCTCAGGTAAAGGGCTTTTTTTCCCCCTGCAGACTCACAACCTGAATATCTGGATTATTTTTTTAACTGTTACAAAAGTCATGGATTTAAACTAATTCTCAGTGTGTGGAATAAAACAGTGGGGAAGCGCAGCAGCATAGAAATCAGCCGGCTGAGGAGAGAAAGCATGAATGGGAGGCTCAGACACACATGCCCTCAAGACGAGTGATCTTTCACTGGATGCTGACACTTGCCAATTACAAACCACCCACATCCCACTTGTTTTTAAGAGTAATTAGTCAGGCCCAGTGTGTATTCCAGGAGGGTCTTGGGAGATGAGAGAAATCTGCCACAGGTCAGCCAGCTCAGTGGAGGGTTTAGTGCTTAGAGATCCCCTCTCCATTCAACTCTGCGCTCAGAATGTGTGGGCTGCATTGAAGTGGAGTAATGGAGTGAAGGTTCAGCACGCTTAACGCCCCCGGGGTCAGCCACGATCATCATCAGACAAGAACCATAAAGGAAAAAAAACACACACAATCACTGGGAAGGCTTCCCTTTCCCTTTAAACACTGCTACTACATTGTAGATGACGGATTCAATATGGCGAAGAGGGATGGGGAAAAGATCTGGGTTTCAGAGGATAACTTTTCATTCTGCTTGCGTAATAGATATGAAATATTTCTGACACGTTTTAATAGGTGGGAACATTCAGCTCTCGACCATATGGCTTTCTGCTGATGAGAGCAAAAGTAAAAGTGTGACTCAGTGAGGCAGTTATCACTGGTGAAAATGAGCGATGGTGACTGGATATAGTTGTCTGAAGCTTCACACTGTTTATAAAATGGGGACTTCCATGGCAATGAGAAATGAGCGGAACTAAGAGACAATGTTTGTGCCCAAGAGGGAACTTTCTCATGTCAAAAACCGTTTCATGTGATCCCAGTTTCTCGTATTTGAGAGCAAAGAAAACGGATCAGGTGATCAATAAAATGTGAACCAAAAATCTTCATCATACAGGAACAAATTTTTCAAATTACTCCAACACCACATTGATGCCACTTAAAATGTCTCACAGTTTAAACTAAAGTGAAAAATAAGTTGTGTTTCCACCCCGAGATTCTTTCCAAAATTAAATGGTTTCCCATGTGTCACCCTTCCACCACTAGTTCTTCCGTAACTCAAACAGACAAAAACAAACCAAGCTGAGAACATAACTTCCTTCAACAAGATCTACAACCTAAAAGACAGAATAAGTCATCAGTCAATACCACCCATAACGACACATACGCTCATAATATAAATTTGCAATATAAATTCCAGATGGTGTTCCGGATCACCACCAAAATCGAATCACCTGTTCCTTGTCCCAATACACACCTCATCCGAAAATGTCATCAAAATGAAAACGTGACCTCCTTGGTGGAGGTAATTACGAGAACAACGTGATTACTACATAGATGTAGGTCAAAAAGAATGTTAAAGAATGGTGGAAGTGAGGACGATGTGAAAACTATATAAACTTAAGGTTTGCGGTTGCTAAAATGCTACAAAAGAACTGATCGAGGTTTAGGGCAAATAACTTCCTGCGCAGTAAATAAATGCATGTAAATGCTGGAAGTGAAGTTCTTCCCAGGATGATGCCACTACTGGAAATGCCACAATTATGTAAAAACATTTTGTGTGATGATGCAGGAAAGTCAAGTGTTAAAAGTGTGTTGAATCACATTGTTTACTTTAGTTTTCACACGGGACAGGAAGGCCGTTCTCCTGGATGCTCGGGGGTGGGGGAGACCCGTCTAAAACTTGTAGAAACGACCTTCTGTGTCGGTTTAAAGTGGAGAGCAGCCTTCTCCCTCTGCAGAACTTATGATTGATCTGTATACAAGTTAATTGGAGACACCCTCAGACACAACATTTATGTAACTAATAATAACTTTCATGGACGTCATATTTGCAGGCAAAAAGTCCTGTCCAACTCCAGAACAATTTTCACTCAGCTCTCTGTTTTAGCATGAGAGGGTACATTAATCAAAAAAAAACCTATGAAGAAGCAGCTATGCCCTGAGCCAGGAGAGTCTGACAGCCCATACAGAGGATAGTAACAATAGTTGTGCGACTTGCCTCTGACCCTGCTGTCATGGCATGATAAATACCTGGCGGTGGTTATGGTGGACTGGAACAAAACTGGGGTATTGTGGGACACTGATGGGAGCTTTGTTTCAGCTTGGCATGAGGCGCTAACTTCTCCTATTTGTCCCTCTTGACCCCCAAATTCAACATATTTACAGCGTTTAAACACAGCAGATGGTGGGGGTTGCTCTTGTACAAAGCAGGTCACGAAAATAAAATCTCAAGGAGCCAGAGAACAATTTGAAATCCTCAGAGTGTTTTTAAGTTTTCAGTGGTGAGAAGGAGAAATGCTCAATTCCCGTCAGTTTGATCCTTCTTTATTCTTTTTGTTCTTTATGTTTTAGCTCAGTTCTACTTTAAAGGTTCTCCTTGAAAACCAGAGTGGCCTGTGTGTGGGAGAAGGAGAGAGACACATTAGCAATGTTGTGAACAATCCTTAGTCACCCATCAAAGTGCGCCATGTCCAGTAATAGTTGTTTAATTGGCAGTGAAATGTTGTTTTCTGGTTAGGCAATTTACAAAGGACGCTAGGAGGGAAGCGGCTCCATGAATCTCTCACCTCTAACGTTTATAAAAAACTAAGTGAACTAATTGTTGTTTTCTGAAAACATTGTTTTACAAGAAAATCATCTGTGGCATGTAATTGAAGATTAACATTTTGAGAAAAAAACTGCTATTGACTACATTTTGCAGGTTCCATGTGTCTTTTTGTAGGTGGAAATTCACAATGAGGCGAAAAGAACGGACGAGAATACGACGTGATTTTAAAAGCACGCTTGAGAGACGTCGGGAGACGGAATGCTACGTATCTGTTGTTGGAAGAAAAGTGCTGTAAACGGTGCTAATTGTGTTTTCTGCCTCTTCTTGACAGAACAAAAGGCGGCTCCTCAGATGTCCATGACAGCCTGTGAAAGAGTCGCCCTCGCATTAGTCTCTCCGCTCAAGGCCACTGAAACAAAACGAGCAGGCATCAAAATCAAAAACCGGTCATCAGACTGCAAAGATCTCTCTCGCTCTCTTCTCCTCTTTCAGCTAGTGCACTCCACCCTCTTTATCTCTCCCTCCATCCCTCTCTCTCTCTCTCTTTCCCCCTTGCTTTATCAAGGCAGTGAGACCCCCTGGGAGGCTCTGATCTCCAGTGCACATCCTGAAGAATTAATGACTTCTAATGTACCAGTTAATGCAGAAAAGGCGGAACATCCATCATAACTGACAATTTAATGGCGCTTTCATAGATGGGCCACTCACATCTCTCCCATTCTCCTTCACCGTTTTTTCCCTTCCCCTTTCTTGCTAAGAGACAGACACACACACGCTCATAGAAACACAGCACATGTACACAAGAGCAACATTATCCTTCTTACTGACTTTATGGTAAATGTTTCTAGAATGTTCCGAGGATCAGTTATAGGAAGCATACATTAAAATCCAATCCGGTAACCCGAGAAAAAAAAGGGAGTAGTTACCAGTGCATGAATAGAAACCAATGAGGAAGTAACTTTAATTAATGAATAATATCAAGGATTTAAGTAGAAATTACTGAGATCATACTGCTCTTTATTACGTTAATGAAATCTAATGATTAGTTCCTACATGTGTGATTCATATTGAACACTTTCATGATGAATTTTCCCTAATTAATTGTGAATCAGCTGCTAAATGGCCCATAACCATTAATTAATCATGACTTTCCGATATTTTAGTTGCTATATTTTTGTCCCCTTTCACAAAGTAGTGCTTCATTACTCCATAGTTACATCACCATTTCTTAAAAGTAAAAATAAAACAAGAGTAGCTGCTAAGTTTCCACTAGGAAATGCACCATTAGTTCATGAATGACTAATTGTAGGTAGAGACACTAACTTCTTTTTTTTTAATAATACTTGTGACTGTAATGTGTGCAGGTTCTGTGCAGATCTTTAATGTAACTTTTTCCCAGGTCTCTCTTCCAAAAGACATCCTGGTCTCAATGATACTTCCTGAATACATAAAGCTTAACTTACTGTCTCAAGAGTTCTTGATATAGAATCAATCAATAGCTACTTTAGAGCTAAAAAACTTTTGTTTAAAGGAGAAGTATGACATCTACCAACCAACTCAACCCCTCTTTTTCCAAGCATGTGGGAGAACCTACAGTGGCACACTGTTCTGTCCAATCTGGGCTACTGTAGAAACATGCAAGGGTATGTAAATATGAAGTGCAAATTCTAAGCTGAATGAAGTGATTGTACATCAATGAAAACATGGTTATTAATATTATATTGCATTACTGCCAATAGATTGTTCTAAGTGCTACACGCTGCTTCTTTAAAGCATGTTTGAAGCAAACAACTGTGTTTGTTTTCTCCATGTTTGATCATGAATGTATTATTAGAGTATAATAACCAGAACATTCATCAATAAATTGGAAAGAAAGGTAGTTGAAGCCCGAAGCTATTTGTTAACTAAATCAATAACTACAGCTCGTTATTGATTGTTGGGATTTTTTTGTTCCTCATTTTGTTTCTATTGCTTTATTGGCAGTTTGGTTCTTTTGTGTTTTTTTATGCATATGTTTTTGCAATTTAACCTTGTAAAATCAATTTGCAGTGCGATGTTTATTTATGTTGAACTTGTTTTGATTTTTCACGGCTGTTCATTATTAATTTAATTATCGTTCTATTGTCGTACAGTTAGATATTGCACATTATTTCAGTGATGATTAATGTCATCTAACTCTCTGAGGCTTATTTCAAGCACATGTGATTTAACTTTTTGTCATGTCAATCATATTCAACTGTGCTTATTATCAATAAAAAATCCATGCCACTCAATCCAGTCCCTATATATGAAGATGTGCAAGATGATCCCTGGCTTATAGACTTAGACGATGCTATGACGCACCCTTTAAGTCCATTATATCTGCTGCTGGTGTCCCTGCCTGCATGTAGAAATCAATTGGATGATAAAACATAGATTCTTGAACATGTAATGTATCTCTGACTGACGCACAACACAAGATCTGATGGAAATTCAAGTCAAAAATCAATTTCGAAGCATAACAGCTCTGAAACCTCACTAGAAAAGAAATGTTTCATTGTTCAAGCGTGAAAAGGGAAAAAATAAGGAAGAAAACGTTTAGATACAGGCAACAATGTAAGGCTTAATTGGTTCACTAATCACACCTTGAAGTGACATGTGCTGGAATGCAGCAAACATAACAGCCGTCGCACATTAAGTTGCTGTAATACGGCTCACTGTCACCGAGCAGACTGAGAGAGAATCTCTTGGCTGCCCAGCCTCTTTGACTTGATGTAGAGGACCAATATTCCCTGGAACAGCTTGCACAGGCAGCTAATGTCCCTTTCAACACGTCTGAAATTATGTTCAGAGGACTGTCCAATCAATGGGATTGTCCAGCGATGGGAGACCGAGCCACCTTGCAGCCAAATGAGTCGGTGTTTCATAATGGTGAGCTAAATTTATTGCAGCACCAGAATTGGTCTTTGCAGGATTTAGCCTGACAGGAGGAGGAAGCAGATAGTTTTCACTCTGCTATTTCCAGATACCACAAACATAATTGAAAAGTGTAGGAGACAAGACAACACTGCAGACTACAGGCTCGATACATTGGCTTGACAAAGAAGTTGCAAGATACAGTTAATGAAATGACTGGAAATTATATAAAGAGTGTAAGTAAAAAGAGAGCTAGGGTGGAAGAGTAGCTCATGAATTTAGGTTAAGATTAATGTTTTACACTCTAAAGGCCAATATACTGGCTTTCCCTCGAGAGGAGGGTATATTCTTTTAAATATATAATTTGAATTTTTCAAACACAATATAAATTGGTAATGTAGCAGCTGTGTACTGGCAAAGATCTGTTACTATACCCCTCTTACGATTTCCTATCTTGCTAAATATATTGTGATTTTATAAATGCATACACCAATATGTCTAAAATCTAAAAAACAAAGAACGAAGAGAAATAATCTTATGCAAACAGAAGAGTGGGATCTAAATTTGCATTTATCACAGTCCCTGTAACATCCAACATCATAATACTACATTTTGTACCGTGCTTTTGAGAACTGATACAGTATCACAAAACTAATTGTTGAAATACAAATAAGTGTATTAACACCGCTATATAATAATATTATACAATCTACATGGCAGACCTAAAGTGACATTCACATCTAATTTAAATTTCTGCTCTGTTTTGGTCTCCACCACTTTTCACTGAAATCTTGTTTCCACTGCTGTACCAGGAAATGAGGTTCATGAAAGTCGTGAATGGAACCAAAACAGCAGAGTTTTGGGACAGCTAAAACAAACAAACAATAAGCTAAAAGATGCTAAAAAGCCTGATAAAAAATTATTTGGTGGTAATTGTCCTTTTATGTAATAAACACATACACATAGTTATTTGATCTAAAGAAAATATTCAAATGGATTTCTATATTTCATATTTCTATTTTGATTCTATTTGTACATATCTATTTACTTAAGATTTGTTGCATTTGCATTTTAATTTGTTGTATATTTAGTATAGCACAGTTGTTTTTTTAGCTTTATTTTATTCACAGACGTACGTATGTCTATTTCTATTTCTAATACAACTGCAACAAAGCAATCTCCCTCCAGGGATCAATTAAGTATTTCTGATTCTGATTTAATTAATCTGCTTCTCTTCATCTACATGTTAATATTATACCTAATAAAAGGGGGATCAGATACTAATTGTGTTGCTAACCTGAATTTCCTTTATCTATATATTTAGTGAAAAAAGTGAGTATCTAAAGAGTAAAGAGCAGCTCAGAGTTGACAGTGTTTGGTTTAGCTTAAAGTGTAGCAATCCAATAGGGACGACTCCCTGCAACAACAAGCATGCAGCCCTGACATGTGAAGACAGATCCTGGCACAAGTGGATGCTGGTATGCAGTGAAGCAAAAACACTGTATGAGAGCAAAGTCATGGAGGTATACCAAAACAAAACGTTCACAGTCGCACAAGTTTGATAGGAATGTACTTTGTTTGGTTGGACACCAGCCAAAAGATTTTGATCCAACATCATTTTTAGTGTCAGTTTCTATGTTGTGCTTTAAGCTGAGACCCACAGCCTTTAGAGAGTCTTCTTTCCATGAAAAATCCAATCTGTGACAGATGCTTGTTTTTCTGGGGACATTGCCGCTCACAAGGCCGGGCAGGTCAAAAGTACAAGATAAGCATGTTAGTATTGAGCAAGAAAATCGTTACCATTGACCTGCAACAAACTATCAGATAGCCAAATGCAGCAGCAAACTGATCAGATTACTTGCCACTGTACGAGCAATAATGAGACCTGCAAGTCGGCCATGCGTTAAATGGGAAACATTATCACTGTGCTGGAGTCAATTACAGATCTTTATTTTAGCACAAGGTTTCAAGGTGCTTTAGTCTGTTGTCTTTAGGGTAAAAGTCCGCCTCCTTGCAGTCCCCCAGAAAAACAAACTGTCTGTCCACACAAACCGGCTCCTCTACGTTCTTTCAAATGTGTCCGAAAGGATCCAGAAACCCCTTGTGCGTTTTGCTCATAAGGTAAAAGTCAGCTTATAAGGACTCACAGCGAATAATGAAAGAAAGCAAAGTCTGGCTTTTTTCAATTCTACCGGCTAAGTAGCAATCTGAAGTCAAATAGCCGTCGGTAACCGGTGGATTATGTTTAGCGCTAGCTCATTTAATTCCTTTATTATTTCTCAGCAAGCTCTCTGCTTCAGAAATCACAGGAAATTGATTCCATTATCTGTATCACTTCTCCTCTGTGCATAGCACCTGCATATGAAATGCAACACACCCGCCATCTTAACATCTCTGCCATTGAAGTGACATTACTATTGTCATGGCAACAAACCCCCTTCTCCATAGAGAAACTGTAGAACACAGCATCCTGTTTTTGGAGTCAGGTATACCAGTTTTAGATTCGTGCACACCACAAATCGTGACTTTTACCACCAAAGACCCCCTAAAGGGTTGCAAATCTGTATGAACAGTGTAGTGGATGTTTGTCAGCACGTTTGTGTGTCAGGCTGTTCACAGCACCCTGTCCAAACAGCTCCTGCCTCACAGAGATTAAATGGCACTAAGGCAGTTTGCCTGCACGTCTATGTGACCTACACAGGAAGACACTATACTGTACTTTAGATGATCTTATCACTTCACATTATACATTTTCTGTACATATGCCACCTCCTCCATGGACATGACATTTACATTGTAGAGATTATAGTGATATTGCCATTTTCTACACATATAGTACCCTAATCTGTCGTTTAGATAAGAAACATTAAGTTAGATAAGGCACATATTTTGACATGATGTATATTTTTTTGGCCTTCATACCTGAACTTTTTTCTGCATATAAGTGCTCCTTCAAACTTAAATGCAAATATGATGCATGTTTTCAACAGTAAAGGGACCCTGGTAGTGTTCTTATCATGGCCACACATGAATACGGAGCTGCTGCCGGTTATCATGCTATTCTGTTTTCAGACAACCGGTGGCAGTAACACAGAAAGACATGGAGGAGTGCACCAACAAAGGCAGTGAAGAATAGAGAGCAAAAATGAATGTAAATAATACAAAAATGACTATATATAGTATATAAAAAAATGTAGCTTTGCAAATGTTTATATGGGAAAGGAAAGGAAATGTTAATATAAACAGATTATTTTTGTATGTTTAGAAAAAAGTCTCCACATGGCACCTTTCTTTTTAGTGAAGCCAATGTGCTTTAAACCTGCATTCTGTGTACTGGCCAGCAGGGGGCGACTCCTCTGGTTACAAAATTAAGTCTGATTATATCAAAGTCTGTGAGAAAATAACCCTATTTCTCACTATACCTCAGTAAACATTTTCATAACTTATGATCTTAATATCTAGTTACCAGTCTTCTATAATACAGCATAATGTATATTTTGTTATTTATGGTGCAATTCATTATTAAATAGACTATGAAGCTGGGAATGCTTGATGGAGTGGCTAACCACCTCAAGTGGAACTGTGCACATCTAAACAGCTCTGAACTTGTTTTCGGGTTATTTCTGTGTTTTCAGTTCATGAATGTTAATTATTACATTTTGGTCACCTAAAACATGTGTTATTCAACTTTCAGGTGTGTTAAAAGACAACAGAGGAACCAAAAAGGAGCCAGCTGTTAATGTGTTCCAGAAAGTATAATTTGTTGTAAGCCTGTTATTTGCCAAAATGATCATCACAATTAACATTAACAGATGCAACTTTCTGGCCAAGTTTCAATGGCCAAAATGTCATATTCAAGGTTTTAAATGGTAACAACAAACAGGTTGGTGAATTCACTTCCCTTATACAGTCTATGACAAGAACATTTTATGGCAGACCGTTAGAAATACATGCAAGTCATTTAAATTTAAATGTAA
Organism: Serranus cabrilla; assembly: GCA_903364295.1. Taxonomy (NCBI): domain Eukaryota; kingdom Metazoa; phylum Chordata; class Actinopteri; order Perciformes; family Serranidae; genus Serranus; species Serranus cabrilla. Next base: position 2,677,927 of record CAFUXE010000011.1, on the reverse strand, counting down.
TGTTGATAGAACGCAGTGAAATTCAACATCCTAAAATGTCAAAACCACGCTTGAATGCGGCTGACTTGTGATTACCAATGCAGCAACTTTAAACAGCAATGAATAAAAGAGGAGCTCCTGTATTGTAACACTGAAAGCAATCATTACATTAACAAATGTGGCAGTTAGATCCTCAAAACGCCTCTTTGCTGTTCAATTTGCTGTCCATTGCAGATTTTTGTCTGTATTCGTCAAAGAATGGACTGAGTGCGAGCGGAAGAAAAGGGCTTTTGATGTGCCTATACTCAAGGACATCGACACAGCACCTTGCAAAATCTAATTTCCAAAGTGTGAAATTTCCTCATTCTCTCCCATGATAGCTTCATTTCATAGTGAAAGCTAATTATGGGGGCTATAATTTCTTTCAGCAGTCAAGTCATCAGCTGGTCAAACACAGAGCGTCTTGCCGAATGACACAATATAATTGCTGTGGCAAAAACAAATGCTCTTTAAGATATTGGTCATCATATTTAAGACAGTTTAATACAGAGGAGCGGGAGGGGGACTTGTTTATACTGCCTGGGTCTTTGTGCATGTGTCATTCAGGGTTACGGAAAACTTTTCTACCGTCCGTGTTTTTCCTCGTATCCCCTCACACGTCATACTTTCTCACGCTGTGTTTCTCCGCTGGAGCAGCTGTCTCTCCTCTCAGCCCGAGTGAAAAAGCAAAACAACAGTTTTACAAGAAAAACAAACAGTCACCCCGCCCCTTTGACATTGTCTTGTTAAAAAAAAGGCCCGGCCAGATTTAAGATTCACTGGGGTTGCAATCTGCATGCTAAGGCCCATCAATTTTTTATGGCTCTCACACTATGAGCACTCACAGCCAGAAGGGGGTAATGCAAAATTGATTTGTGTATTAAAACTGCTTAGCCAAGCAAGCATCACTGGGAAATGTTGTGATTACCCCCTTGGGACTTGAGAAGGCCATGTATTTCCAAAGTGATCGAAAGAGGGACTCTTTTGTCCAAATACACAAAATAATGATGTAAAGCACTCAAAAGAGAGAGAAAAAGCTACATACAGCAAAAAATAAATGAACTTGTGCTATTTTAAGGCATCGTAGAGACTGCCAGGAGGAAGCTTAAATGATTTATGGCATTTGTACTTTTTTTAAACAGTGTACAGTTTATAGTCGCACGAATAGTGACACACGTCACACGTTAATTTTAAACCAATGCAGTGATGCAACAGTGATGTCACCATAGACTGTATACGGGAAGGTGATGTAACCTGAATAGTGAAGACATTGCCTTAAACCTTTTTCTCATGGCCAGCAGGGGGCAACTCAACAAGATGCAAAAAGAAGCCGGACTGTTTAGAAGTCTATGAGAATATTACCCTACTTCTCACTTGATTTATTACCTCAGGAAACTTTTTCTGACGAGTTTATTCTCTCACTTTTTTCAAGTCTTCTTCAATACAACATGATGCTAATTATTTTTTTACTCCACTTTATGAAGTAGCCTTATGCCTTTTTTTTTTTTTTAAATCTATTTGCTCTAAATTCTGCAGGTTCCAGATCCAAACTGTGAAGTGCTAATACCTAAAATATTTATGTACTTCACTTATAAGTGATAGTTTAGAGTTCCAACCTTGAAGATCTCTGTTTCATTCCCTTTGGTGGCGTGTAAGCCATAGTCCCAGGTTTGTTATGGGATCTCACTTTTCACTTGACCTCGTTCTGGATGTTTTGTCAGTAGTCATCGCTCTTTTTAAAAAATTGCTTGGCTATAGTTATTGCTTATTTTCCATGGAAATGATATGAAACTTATGGGAATACAAGAGAATAAACTCGGAATTTACAAAAATGAAGGTCGGCCTTTAACAGGGAACTTAAATATAGCTTTAGAAAATATCTTCTAGCATAATCTTGACTCAAACAAACAGATTTCATGCAGGTAAACTTGCTATTTCTCAATCACATTCACACAGACCACTGCTTACTGCAGGCTACTGAGGCCACGCCCCCTGCATGCACTGTGCATTCCTCCATCACATGCACAGTTGATATCTAGAACCTGGACCCCTGGAGAATAGCACATGAAAATGTATTCATACAGTAGACAGCTAGCTGATAAAATGGATGCTAAACAAGCTAAAGCTAGCATCATTTTATTGACTTATCATGATGCTAGCTTCCTCAAATGTAATGCAGTTTTTTTCTATCTTGGAATATTTTCAAAGTTCCCCATCTTAAGTTCCCGTGGAAAGTTTCTACCCCTTTGCAACCCCATGTCTGTCTGGTTGAACTGCAAGAAAAGACATGTAAGAGAGCTGTAATTCTATTTCTGAAAGCTGATGTCTGGTATAGATGACTTGCAGAGAACATATTGAGCAGACAACAGCCACCAACTTGCCAACAGAATATTGTTTATTAGCTCCAGCTGATATAATCTACCACTGGCAATGTTTTTCATTTAAACAGGCGGATGGGATGCCCAGTACCTGAGCGTGAGAGATAAAAGATTGGACAAAAGATTTGTAAGCCTTACAGCGAAGCAAATTTAGGTATTTTGCCAACTTGAAAATGGATGCAAAATGGAATACTAATAAAAATATGGTACATTTGGCCCTTTTATGAACAACCATCCATAACCCGCAGGCTGCTTCGGTTGTGACGAGGGATTTCACCCTCTCAGAGGTCACAGGGAAGAAACTGTCTAATCACGGCATATAACAGCATGACCTGTGTCCGTCCTAGATTTACAAATGCTCACCTTTGTACAGCAACACTGCCCGGCTGCACAAAACACAACTAACACATACATATTTATCAGAGCACGTTTGTAGGGGCCATCAAACGGGTTGTGTGGACTCTTGCCCAGCTCCCCCGCCTGCTTATACTAAATATGTCCTTGAGTGTCTGAGGAGGTGAATACCTGCACGGCTGGAATATTTACCAGCCCTTGATTTGGCAGTTCCAACCATTATCAAAGAGATCCCTAATATGCTAAAATGAGCTTAGGTAAGAGGCTCTGTGGACAGGAACTGACAATGATTTTCTTTTCACCGTCTTGAATTGTTCAAAAGAATGATTAAAAATGAAAGAGTTTCTTGCTTACCAATGGGCCATGAGAATATATATTTCTGGTGAAGAAAAGCTTTCAGAAAGTTAGGATTTTACAGACTTTTCTGCCAAAGTGAAAACAAATTCATAGCATCCCCATAAATTACATACCCATCAACTCACCCTCCCACATTATGCTTTGACAACTCTTCAACTCTGAAAAGCACTCAGAGGTCACTTCTATCCCGCAACATGAAAGGCTCACTCCAATAAAAGTAATTTAATCATTATTTGCAAAAGAGTTGGCACACGTCACCGTAGCCGCCAAACAAGTGGTGAGTCACAGTCGGTTAATGGTCAGCTCAACAAGCGGAGTTTAACACAAATGGAATGCCATTTCTTGATTATTGCAAGTGTCACGCAAGCTTAATTTAGTGCTGACCTGCGTGTCAAAACATGTCCTCGATTGAAGGGCCTCCGGTGGGGCGGTGAGAGGTTGAGCTGAGATCGACTCGATGAGGTGGCCTACTGTATGCCAGCAAGGAAACAAGCTGTGGTTGAATATGACCAGAAACATTCATACACAAGATAATTATGTTGGATGCATGCACAGTCACAAATATTTAAATGATCTGGGGCCAAAACAAACTCGCCAAATTGCATGAAATTACTGCCAAGTAAAAACAGATCTATACACTGCCGGGATGTTTGAGTGCAAAACACTATTCACACTCCCTTTGGCCTTCTGATGTTATCTCGTCTTTGCCATGGAGAGAGAAAGAAGCTCATTCCTGTCAAGAAAAGACTGCAACCTGTGGTTAAGAATGCGCCTGGAAATGGCAGCGTGGCTTTTTATCCAAGTTTGAGGAGCAGCTACTGACCTTTACAACTAAGAGCTATAACATGTTGTCTGCGGCATCTGGGCTTTGCGCCTGGCAAGTCACTGGGCTTTTCGGTGATTATGGAAATATTTGTAGATTTCTCTGCTGGGAGAGAGCCCAGGGGAGCATTTACCAGGCCTACCATCAAACCCCCCCCATCCAACTCCCATCCCTGTGTTAGATTCCTCTTAGTGTGGCTTTGTGGTCGTTTCTCAGCCTGTAATCTTCTCCCCCCACAAACTATCCAGAGTAAAACAGAAGTATCACCAGGGGGATGCTTCTGTTTTAAAAGCAACACATTTCTTTTCCATCAAACAGGAAAAATAGGAATCTTCACACACAAAAATCGCACACTATCAAACACTGGCTGCTGTCTGAATGCGCTCATAAAGTAAACTACAACGAATTAAAATGAAATTAAATTAAATGAGAGGCTGAGGAACTGACGTTTGAATGAAAATAAATCCTAACAATGTGAGAGCACATTTTATTCTCCAGTTTAGTTGAAATGTACAGAAGCCAAGATTGGCCCTAGTAGCAATATTTTCTATAGCATTATGTAGAGAAAACTATTTCTGAAAAGTGAAATATAGAGTATATATTATGTTAGAATAAGAAGAAATCACAAGAAAGGAAAAAGTCATTTCCTGTTATTATTTATAATGTTTAGGTTAAATCAGCACAGCTGACAGTTGGCGAAATTGCCAAAAGAATACTACTTCCTGTTTTCAAAATAAGGTGATAACAAGAGTATATACAAAATATGTCCTTTGGAATAGTATCTAATTTAATTTTATTCCACAAGAAGTAAAAAAAAAAAAAAAAGTTATATGTGTTGAAAAAACTTCAGCTAACTTTACCAAGACAGTCGCTGTCGTCTGGATCTGAGCCGTTTGACTACATTTACTGTCAATTGGACCCAAATAAGTAAGTAATACATGTAATCCTTTTATTTTCTTGCGGAATCAACTTAATCATCTTATCATCTAAATATAACGAAGTTTGTTTTTCAAACACACCATCTTGTTATCTCAAGACGTCAAAGTTAGTGGGCTTTTTAATCTCGATAACATTGTTATTATCTCGCTGTCTCGATAAAATAAAGCTTGTTTTTGATTGTCTTGTTTTCTCAGAATAACAAAGCTAATTTTATTGACATTACACCATAATAAACTAAAAAATTAAATTGCAAGCATGGCTTTTCTGGGCTTCCATAGAAAAATTAACTTCTTTTTTATAATCAAGCACTTTCTATTGCTTGAACAATGGTGTTCCTCGCACAGTCGTGTTGTTAGTTTAATTCTTTTGTGATCGTTTTATATTCATTACTTCTTCTGTGCACATAAGAAATTATAATAACAAACAACAATCAGAATAAGGCCTCTTTTTTCTCTCTAAAGGGTCTATTTATTGTGTTTTGTATTCCTGAAAGGCACATTTCCTTTATGCTATATAATCATTGAAATTGTCAGGAACCTATTGTTATCCGTAGGAAAAGAAACACAGAAGCTTTTAAATGGAACTTGATGGAAACATGAAGCATTAGAGAAAGTTTTGTTATCCATTATTTTTTTCTCTGCTTTTACTTTGCAAACGGCATTCACTGTAAAACTCAAAGACTATTGAGAATGTAAGGCATGACTTATCTGCTAAATGCTGATTCTGACTAAATTCATTATTTCACGAGTCATGCGCCCGCCCAGGCAGCACAATACAAGCTTTTATGGCAGGTGGAAAACATTTTGTCTCACATGTGCCACTTTAATACCTGTTTTGACACCTCCAGAAACATTCATCTCTGAATCTCCTCTCAGCAAAGGGGTCACATTCAAAATCCAAGCCATTCAGAATGTGTTTTTTTTTTTACCATTCGGCTCCAAAGACAGATCTGTGAGTGCACTATCTCCAATACGTGGGAGGATCTTATCTAACCTTTCCTGCCTCATGAAAAATTCAGCATCCTGGCCACCAATCTCCGCCGTCTCAGGATGTTATGTCCGATACAGAGGCGGAGGTGCTGGGGAGAGAGGAGGAAATTGCTTTGGACTCCAGCACTGTATGATCAGTATTATCACTGCAAAGGACCTCATTCACCCACATATTCTATAGCACCCTTTGCTGCGCGCATTCACAGCAGTCAGATCTCATTCCAGCTGTGCTCTGGATGTGTGTGTGTGTGTGTGTAAGGTCTTGGGTTTGTGATGGCTCTCTGTGATAGGGGTGGCAGGTTACGTAACAAGGTGGAGGCGGCGGCGGGGCGCAGAGGAGTTGAGCGGCAAACTGTGGCTTGACAGCTCTCCAAACGTAGAGGGAAGGTCTAATGCGGGTGAGTGACAGAGATGTCGGGATAAAGCTTCCTGTCAGTCTCCAGCAAGTGCTGCCCACCATTCTCCACCAACCCCCACCACCCTTCATCCCCGAGGGGCCTGGCAGACAGGACAGAGGAGATCCAAAATATCATGGATCTCCTCAACACCAGACAAGACAACAGCTGCCTTGGAGAGAGAAGCTAGAGGACGGAGACGGAGAACTGAGAGAAAAAGCTCTTGGTTTTATCATTTGTGATACATGGACTGCAGTTTTACTAAAAGTTACGATTATTTTCTTTGTATTTTTTAAAGAAAACTATGCGATAGAAAGCTAATACATGTATGTTACAAAATGTCAAAGTTAGAGGAGAAGATTGGAAACATTTTTATGTCTGAGAGTCGTTGAAACTGTCAGATAAATAGATAGATAGATAGATAGATAGATAGATAGATAGATAGATAGATAGATAGATAGAGACCTTTGACCTCAAGATTTCCAAATGAATGAGTACTATACTTTCTATACATGCCAACTTGTTGCTCATCCAATGTAGTACAAGTGTGTTATTATATTTCTATTATTCACTCTTGGAATTCTTGGAATTGCTGAAATAAGTCACCTGTTGTTAAAGCCTCACAGAACATTACAACCACAGACTAGAGACCTAGAGCATTCAGAGCATGCATGGCATTTCCCAGGTATACTGACAGACAGCTTCCAAACCCCAAAAACTGCAATTCTTACAGAAATCTCCAAAATGTCAAATTTGTGATGATTTTTATCAATTCTGGACTGTTGGAAAATGGGTACATTTGTACCAAATCTGTGTAACAAATGGTATCAGACCATAACAATGAAAGCTTGGGAATGATCATGCCAAAAAAAATTGAATAACTATTCATTAGAGGGACTAGTAATGTATTATAGTACTTAAGAGATATCTACCAAGCAAGCTGTTTCCTCCTGCTTCCAGTCTGTGCTAAGCTATGCTAACCATTTGTTGAATTTCAGTCTGTTAAGTATAATGCTACAGTTAGCTTAGCTCAAATCTGCCAACATGTTTTTTCAGCAGTTCACTTTATGAAGATATTATAAATATGTGTGTCTATAAATGCATTTGCTTGAGTTTATATATGTGTTGTATACTTTTTTCCATAAGACATGCATATGTACAGCTGTTTATATAAATGGCAGGGGTGTTTAAGTTTTACTCTGAAACTGTAGAGGTGCTACATAATAAAAAATGTAATGTAGCTTTAAATATGTAGGCGTAGTCATATTTTTTTTAACCAAAAACGCTGCCTTGCCCTACCATTTTTCACAGCAGCTCTGCTAACAGTCATGTAAAGTTAGCTGGCTGCTCTGCCAGTGCAGGAAGCATTTGTGCATACAGCCCTTGATTTGAGTTACAGGTTGCCAGATTGCTGAAAGATGAGTTGGAATTGTGTTGATCAGACTGATCTGGCAACTTGAATGACATCAGACAAACAAAGGATAGGGACCTGTGGGTCAAATTAGTTTTTCACATCACACAAAAACAGGAGGGCACTGGGAGGTGAACTTGAAATATGGGAGTTCGAATAGCTTAGCTTAGCATAAAGACTGAAAACAGAGGGAAACAGAGCTAGCCTGGCAGTGAAAGGAAATCAAAATGATCATTTCTAACATGATGGCTTTCCTTTCTCCTCCTCATTGCTCTTATTGCTGCACTTGAGATCGCTTGAATCTTCCAACAAGAACGGTCTCCACATTAATGTAGGCCAGTTGCGTGATAAAGGAAGGCGGCTACAATGGCTACTACTGTACAGTGGGTTTAAATATAAGCTTGAGGCGCGAACAACCCACGCAACCCTGCCAGCCACCAACTGTATGTTTGCTTGGCTGTGCACACAAGTGTGAACAACACCATCAGTTGCACGATCTCACTGTAATGCCTCGGCCCATTAGACGAGAAGTCACACTGCTTTTATTTCCACCCCTGCCTCCGCTGGGCAGGGGGACAATCCCTGTCAGCGAGCACCACCCGCTGAGCCAGACGACATGGAGCAGCCGAGCCAAGGCACCCGGCCAGAGGCTCGCCAGCGGGGGTGCCTGGCCCGGCCGAGGCAGCCTCTCTGGCTGGATGTCCACCTGGGCGATAAGCTCCACAGACCCCACTCACCCCTGAGGGCTCACAGCAGGACACAGATACAGAGCGCTGCTGCTCTTCTCAGATACAGTGCTGCACATTTAAGCTATCCTGTTTGGTGTAAGAATACATCCACAGCTGTAATTGAGATGCTGCGGAATTGTCAAAAAAATGCAGGAAGAAAAGACAGATACACACTGTTTCCCCAGTTGTACTTTTCTAGTTTGAGGTGATTC